>JAGGAT010000479.1:0-27971 GCA_017657195.1 Termitomyces sp. T70a
GAGGATATAGAACCAGCAGCTCCTCTGGATCCTCCTATTCCACAAATTGTACAACAGCTTGGTCATGTTCAGCTTAGGAATGCTTTGCCAAGGGGAAGACAGCCTTATGTGAATGAACCTCCATCACACTATCTTGGTCTGATGGGTGTTGCATGTCCACACTGTCATGCTCTACATTTTGATGCTGAAAAGCTTTCCAAGTCCACCAAACATAATCCAAAGTTGGCATGTGCTGTCTACAAGGCCAGATTGATTTGCCCAGACTGGCAAATGGTTTGAAGACAACAACTTTGATGTTCTCTGGTGTCCAGCCCAATCCCCTAATCTTAACCCTATTGAACACCTCTGGGAGTACCACAAGGAGCAGCTTAGGCAGTATGAAACACCTCCTCATGGTGTGCATGAATTGTGGGAGAGGGTTGCAAAGAAGTGGGATAAAATACCAGCAGAAGTATGCCAAAGACTAATAGAAAGCATGCTTAGAAGGATTCAAGCAGTTATCAAGGCAAATGGAGGACATACAAAGTACTAAATACCAAAATTAGAGATGCTCAAAAAACTGTCCCAATGAGTAGATATTTTAAAATGGCCATTACTCCATCAGTTTTGATTTAAATTATATAAGCTAAGATGTAATTTGTAGCTGCAATGCCATAGTATTTTACATGATTAAACTAAAATTTTAGATACTTCCAATCCTTCATGCCAATGTCATCTTTCAAAAAGTATCAAACATTGGGACAGTTTTTTGAGCCACTGTATTATATTACTAGCCTCTATGGTGCATTAGTTATACCAGTGCACTTGCTTGAACAGGCAAGAACAAATGAATTCTGTTGTGACTCTGCTTTATATGTAAAGTCCCCTTACCTTTATCCTGCCCTAAAATCTGTATAAGTAGTGCTGACTCCTCAGGCAGCAGCTCAGTGAGCTGCACATGTCCAATTACTAGATGAACTAGCTGTGGCACCATTTTGAGTAGACTCCCAGGCATTTTGCACTCAATCTGGAGAGTGCCTATATTATGACCCACACACTTCGGCACCCCTCCTCTGGAACCTGACCTCCCCACCATCTTGGGCTCTCCCAACACCCACTCTCCATGCTCCTCCATATGCTCCACCTGCAGCATGCCACCATCATGCACTTCTCCAAACTATCATGCATCACTCTGAGCCATTGCACACTCCCCGAAGGCCATCACGCATCACCCCAGACCATCATGAGGACCTCCTGGCCCACATGCAGATTACTCAAACTCTACATGGGCTGCTCGGACATTATGCATCATGCCAATTGCTGAATGCTCAAACTGCCATTGATCTTGCAGCCCACCCATGCAATCTCCTTAATACAGCTTCCCTCTGCCCTGCTGCTACCCATATAATCCTGGAATCTGCCCCAGAACTCTTCTTAGACCACACCCCTCCTGCCCATAGTACATAAAGACCATAAGTAGCTCCCATGTACCTTAGTCTTGATATTAACAATAACAACCCGTGTCTCTGTCTGCTAAAACTTCTGTCTGATTTCCTCTTTGTGCTTGTTTAGTCTCCTTCATGCTTGCTTTGACTTATTATCCAGCATGCACCTCATTGACTGGCATGCACTAAACTTTAACACTCCAACTTCATCTTGTTGCTAGAGCCCCTCCATCAACTTGACTCCCAGCCTTCAGCTCAAACCTGGAGCAAGTCCCATAACTCTGGAACTTACTCTCCCTGCCATCTCATGCCCTGGAACACATCCTAGAGCTCTCAACACCACGCCTACATAGTTAGGCACTTGCTTGTGCCCCATAAGATCATTGCTTACTAGGAAAGGCCCCTGGGTCAGTAGAACCTGACAGCCTATCTGGGGCACTTTTTAGATTGTTACTCTCTGGATAGATCCAGAAGTAGTCACCATCACCTCCTCTAGCATCAATTCTTGATGTGTGCTGGCAGAATGACATTATCATCCTATTCAAGAGGCATAGATACAGCCTCTGGTTCCATAATTTCCATGCACTGCTATTACCAGGTACTGCTGTCACCAGGTCAAATTCTGAAGCAGTTAATATCGAAGCTGATATTGAAGTTAATATACTTTGACTGGTTTGTTCCATTACAGTACCAACTCTGAGTACTTCTAAAAATGTAACTGTGTTACATTTTTGACAGCTTAGAGTTTACACAAGACCAAAGTATTCCAATCTGTAAGATTATTATATTGAACTAAAAAAAATATTATCTATGTAATCAAATAAGTAATAATGTATAGTCATAGTCTGTATAATAATAATAAAAAGAGTGTAATATGTTGCACTTTCCCAGCCTGACAACTACCATGACAAACTACCACTTGCTCCAGCTGCATTGCTTATCCACCTCATTCTAAAGACTATGCCAATTCTTGAAAGAGTCTAAATGTCACAATTTGAACTCCCACCAATAGCTGTTCTTGTTGACATACTCCTAATCTTCCATCTTCTCCTCTTGCACCCTTGAGACAAATCTTTTCATCAATTTTCTTAATTCTCCTATTTTATCTTTCATGGATCTTTCTGTCTTAGACTTTTCCTATTACTTTTACTTCTTACTCTATACTCCTTTTATCTAATTTCCTATATAAACACTTATGTATTTAACTATAGATTCCAGGGCAATTAACACAGTTGTTTTCTTCTCACCAGGTAAATTCTTGGTTTTATCTCAGTAAATCAAGTCTGGTGCAAACTCAAATTATTCTTGTGTTCTTGGCACATCTTTTCTCCTAAAAAATAGAAGATCTAATAATCATAGCAGCCACTTGGAACATTGATACACCTATACAGCATCTGCAAATTAGTTATCAATTTTGTTGTCATTATTTTTGACCTGCTTTTCTGCCACTCATCTGGCTATCTCCTTTTCCCACTACTCTCTAGACTTTACAAGCCCTGATCAAGACATCAATGGCTTTGTGGTTGTTGGGCTCTCATCATCTCCACTAATGTCTCTGGTATTAGATCACGCAAGAGCATTGAGAGCATTGATGTTGAAATTCTTAACAGTTTGTTACTACATAGAACTGCAGCTGGTTCCAAAGATATAACAGAAGGCAGATCTACCGAATGGTATCTTCCGTTTTATACAATTTCTGCATCTAGTACAAGTATTTGTGACCTTGTCCAGTGCTGGTTATACTTTGCATGTTGTTCAGGACTCGTTTGATTATTTCCCATATTCGGATATGGTTCGGCTTGTTGTATTTTCCTCCTAGTTTCAAATCCTGAAATTCTATCGAGTAAATAGGATTTTGGCGCTCTAGTAACTACGCTGCACCTTGACTGATTCCCAATAGTATCTATTCCACAATAACGAGTAGTTACGAATATTCTTGAAAGAACCCGTTTCCTAGGTATATGATACATGGGCGGTATGTCCTTGGTATGAAAAATTATGCTTGTTCCACAAATAGGATGGTCTACGTATACTCAGGTGAAGCGTTGGAAGCAATTCGTTGCTCGTTGCCTCCGATTTAGCGTCTAAGGTGACAAGTGAACAATTATACGAACAATTCACCAAGATACACGGGTCCGCGCCGAACCTAATTTCTGAGAACTCAGTTGCGGGTAATTACTACCACGGGTGCATGATGGGCAAAGATATTTTGGTTCTATGACGAGACTCGCTGTCAACCACAGAAGTTGGGTAGAAGCAAGGCCTCACCTTTGAATACAGGGTCATGTGTACATTTTCCATGATTACCTCTTAAAACATGGCATGACGATACTTAGGGTTCGTCCCGAGCTGCGACTGTCCTGTTTATGCATTAATCCAACATTCCTGAGTTGCCCCGGTCTTCCACTCCTTAAAACATATTATCCCGGGTTTCATAGCCTCTCTAAATGTTGGTGATGGTAGCGGTGTTGTCTGCGTTTTGCCTACGCAGTGATGGTCTAGTATGTATATAAGCTTCAACTTTTGGTCTGCCTCACCTTCACCTCGAACCTTCCATTACCAAGTCTCACGGTTCCCAGTGAATCAGGCCTTGCTTTTCTTTATCTGCGCAGTTCATTCCGCATCATGTTGCTCCGAAACACAATTGCTATCCTTGCCTTCACCTTGTCTGCTCATGCTTACAGTGGAGACGGTGCGTAACTATGTGTCACCATTGCCGCTCAAGATTTACTTTGTAATTCTTATGTTTCAGTCACGTACTTCGCGCCAGGTATGTGACCAAAAGCTGCACTGAATACCGCTTTTCTAACGTCGCGAAAGGGTTGGGCGCATGTGGTGAACAGAACACAGGAAATGATTTAATAGTGGCTATAGCAGCGCAATTCTTTGACTCGTACCCGTAAAACTTCCTCCCGCTCCGCAGTCATTTCAAATGCTGACCTTTACTGTGAATTAGCGGTGCAACACCAAACCCTAATCTGTGAGTTCCTTCATCTCATCGAACCATCGAACACTTGTCAAGCAGTAATTTTGGATAGCAATCCGATTTGCAACAAGAGGGTTACCGCACACGGTAAGTGATTTTTGCAACCCATCCTTGCAATTGAGCGGTATTCATGGTGAACCCAGTTGGGAGCGCATCCGTGACAGTCAAGGTAACCGACAGATGCGCGGGCTGCCCAGGAAAATATGACCTCGACCTCTCCCCAGCTGCCTTTAAAAAGCTCGCTGACCTTTCGGTCGGACGTCTTCACAACGTGCAGTGGTCCATGGATGGTGCTGGCGCTCATGAAATGATATTAGAACCAACCGTGCATGCGGTGTCCCCTGATCTGGGCGAGACACAGGATGCTGAGACGTCAAAGATGTCCATGGATAGTGCTGGCGCGGAGCAAGTGATATTAAAATCGACGGATCCCGCACATGGAGTGTCCCCGGACCAGGGCAAAGCACAGGATGCTGAGATGTCGACGAGGTCCCTTGAGAGTGCTGGCGCTGAGGAAAGGATATCAGAATCGACGGATTCCGTGCATGCGGTGTCCCCGGATCTGGACGAGACACAGACACAGGATGCTGAGAAGTTGACGTGAAGGATGACGACGGCCTTGAATTGACAAGCGGGTCTTGAGTTTATTTACGATAATCTATCAAGTAGATAGGACTGCCAGGTTGCAGGACGAGTGCAGGACGAGAGCAGGCTCAATCTTGATTATACTGTGTTATCAAATGATTTATCAGAAGGACTGCATCTACTGCAGGTCTTTCTAACCATCGATTTTTCTGTCCTTACCCATTAGAGTTTGTTCAATATGTTAGCCTAGTGCGAACGAGAACGCCTTGTAGACCCAAGGGTACATCCAGAGAAGTATCGTTCCCGTTGAACTCAGAAGAAAGGATCCGACGAGTGCATATCAACAGTACAAAGTGATGCCATACAAAACTGAAGCTGATACGGGTGTTCTGACAGAAATGGCAAGACAAGCACGGGCACAGACAGAGTACAGAACTCGATCGGTCTATTTCCACACAAGTAAACTCCTCGCAATGATCGGCAGTGAACACTTGTCTATACAGGTGAGCGAAAGTAGCCTAGACCTTGATCTGGCCGTCTTCAGAGAGAGGAATTCGTCCAGTCAAACGAAGTGGATTCACCTCGAGGTCAGTCTACTCGACTCCACAATAACAAATTCTCGGCCAGGATGGGTCGATAATTGAGTAGGCTACCCGGAGCTGAACCGTTGGTGACTTTTCTCAGTTTTTAAACAATATATGGAGATACAACTCCCACACGTGCTCAAAATTGGCATCAAGGACCCCAAAACCATCTATCGGGGGGAATGGCGCTTAGTTACCGAGCGCTGTCACTCCTGCTCCTTACTCTGGTCTTTCTCTAGTATCCTGTGCTTCGAGGAACTATCCATGGGCACATTTGTGCTCGAGAGGCTTTCTCTCCGCATGGACGTTCGTTGATTGCTTCGCTAAAATATACGATTACAAGTTTTTTTTCCTGCTTGCTTCTTTTCTCCTGGAGGCACGCTTGTAGTATGCAGCGAATGCGAATGTTTCTTTCATCACTAGTTCATTTGTGCTTTACGTCGTCATCCATTCCGTCAAATTTGTCATTCACTCCTCTTAGCCAGCGACTTGGTCAGGAGGACGTGATCCACCCCATTCGCTCTGCATACTTTGTTCCACCGTACTTCTCATTCACATGCAGCGATGAATGATGGTATGTGTTTGGATGGGGCCTGTTCTCAAATTTTGATGGTATCACCTCTACCCGCCACATAGGGTGGGTCCCGGCGTGACACCACTACCTTCCGCTTCCCCTTTCGTTAGTTCATTTTGATGTTTGTCATCTAAGAGTAACACGCTCATCGTAATTCAGAGTAATGCTCGTTTCTGACTTCTATGCAGTGGTCCAGGATAAATACCAATGGCTCTCGGCGAGGATTCCTTACCTGCAACGGTCTTCACCTCCCTGCTTCTCTCTGCTTCTAGATCTTTTACAACATGGGTGCCGTGCTTACCGACAACTACTCTGAGGATGCGCTCCCCGCTTATACACCCATGCCTTGGTTCGTTCCGTCAGCGTTGCGCTAATAATAAATCTAATCATCAGTCGTGGGATAGGTCTCTCAAAGAGATCAGAGCTGCCATTCCCGCGAAGTTCTTTATCAGAGATACCAGGAAAGGCCTCCTCTACTTTGCTCGCGATGTCCTGATGGCGGCTGTGGCCTGGTCACTCGCTACCGCAATCGATCCTTACTTCAAGGAATCTGCGACTCGTCAATTACTCACTCCGGTTGGGGCAGAGTTTGCCCGCTGGGCTGCCTGGGGCGTCTAGTGAGTTGCACACTAGTCATTCGAGTCCTTATCACTGACCGAGCTGCACAGCTGGTGGTTCCAAGGTCTTATCTTCACTGGCATCTGGGTCATTGGTCACGAAGTGAGCATGAATGTTCATTCTTACTTTCTTTGTTCACACTCTCTCCAGTGCGGGCACGGTGCCTTCTCAGACCACAAGATTGTCAATGATGTACTTGGATTCGTAGGTCAACAGCTGTCATACTTTTTCGTCGCGCCTATACCTTTGTTAGATCACACACACCTTCCTCTGGACACCGTACTTTTCGTGGAAGATTTCGCACCATCGGCACCACAGCAACCACGCTTCTATGGAGCGCGACGAAGTCTATGTTCCAAAGACACGCGAGGATCTGGGGATCCCTGACCAAGCTCGCGGACACATGATCGATTATGACGAATACCTTGGTGATACCCCCCTCTACACCCTCTTCATGTTGATGCGCCAACAATTTCTCGCCTTCCCCGCATACCTTCGTCAGTCAATCCTCTTCTATAAATCCGTTCCCATGACCAACTGAAGTTCTACTCAGTTTTGAACGTCTCAGGGCAGAAGACCTACCCGAAATGGACAAACCATTTCGATCGTAAGTCATCATCCCAATAATCCCTGCCATACCCTCATCCCTTCCGAATGAACAGCCAACTCCATCCTCTTCACCAAGGCTCAGAGGAACGCCGTCATCCTCTCCAACATTGGCATTGCCTTCATGGTATGGGCCGTTACCTATGCTTGCTCAACCTTCGGCACGGCCAACGTTATCAAGTACTATGGTATCCCCTGGCTCGAGGTCACTCATTGGTGTACGTCTCTTAACGCTTCCTCTCACCTAATATAGAAAACTGATTTACGACCAGTCGTTATGATTACTTACCTCCACCATACCTCCCCCGAGCTTCCTCACTATCGCGGGAAGGAATGGAACTTCCAGCGCGGCGCTGCGGCTACAGTAGACCGCAACTTCCTCGGCTGGCAAGGACGTTTCTTCCTTCACGACGTTGCCCACTACCATGTCATTCACCATGTAAGCTGCCTTTCTCCGCATCCATATCCAGGGTTTAACATACGAGTTCTCTTCTCTAACAGTTCTTCCCCAAAATGCCGTTCTGTAAGCCATCTTCGGAATTTTGTCGACTTTTCTTTTCTGAGTTTACTTTTTCAATTTCGTAGATCATGGACCTGAGGCTACCCAGCATTTGAAGGCGTTCATTGGAGACCATTACGCCTACTCCGACAAACCCGTTTTCAAGGCTCTCTGGGAGAGTTACAACAAGTGTCAGTTCGTCGAGAATGAGGGTTTGTATTTGCCTGTTCTACCTTGTGCCTTCACTGCTCATCTACATCTTTTCAGGTAACGTTCTATTCTACCGTGACAGGAAGGGCCAAGCCGTTCGGCGCCCCGCTGAACAGTATCGTGTCAAGGACACCAAGGCTCAGTAGATGCGTATGTCTACAAGTTGATTCTCTTCGTCGTCACTAGCTATCATCTTCTTGAACTGTATTCGAAGACGTAGACCCGTCATACTCATCTTGTTTGACGTCCAATCGTGACAATCATGTAGAATTTAATAGATCTCCAGTACATTCTGAATATAAATAACCCGAATAAACTATTAATTCAACAATCTCTAACTAGCGTGTTCAGGATGTTCTCGAGGGCCTTGTAGGTAGGGTGATCCCATAGCTGACCCATAGACGCACAACTGTCTCGGAACTGGAATTAGACTGGATCTCTCAAGGCAGAGAGGACATTTCATAAACGCGATGTAAAAGAGTCTGATAAAAGCAGAGAATGTGTTGGAGATCAGCAGTTATTGGGGAATCAAATGAGACCATGAATAAGCGCTACCGGAGAGTAGGAGGGGTATGATTACGACATGTCGACGATCGAGTAGATCGTTCTTAAACAGGTGTGCTTTTCCTCTATATATTTTGAAAACTTTCTACCTTTCTATACTTTCTTCTGGTCTATCTGGAGCTATATAAATGGCGAGTTATTCATTGTCGGTTAACCTTCGAGACGGGTGCTTCCAGATGAATGCCCGGGTGTGAACAAGAGGTGATATCGAGAATACCATTCGTCTCTAAATCCCTTTGGGTTGCGGTGCAAGGGAAGTCTCCGGAATACCCATTAATTCCATCTGTCAATGAGGTCTGCTTGATTTTCTCTCTCCTTTCGGCTGAACCTTCTCTTCCAGCTTAACATCATTCATCCTTCTTTTTCTTCGAGCTGGACTTTCGTTTATCATTCAACTGTAGGATGGAACAAAATCATCATAATTTTGCTGCCCGGTGGGCTTGATACATTCACTATTCATGGACGTGAAAAAAAAAAAAAAAAACACCGAAAGTCCTCGTGCAGATGTGATTGAGCCTTGCGACTCCGACAGGTATGCATGCGCAAAATTCTACTTTGACGGTCGGAGTACTTTACTCCTGAATCAATTTCGTTTCAATTGATTAGGCCTTTACACTGTATACATGGAGTACCAAGAGATGCTTAAGCAAGGCCGATGAGAAATTACTGGAATTCCACATGGGAATGGAAAAGAAGATAACCATGCCTCCAGCCTGGACTTCACAATAAGGCCTGTAGTAAAATCAGCTGTAGGAACCAAGAAACCTTATAAAACGTGCCCTCGTTATTCTGAAGTTAGTGATTTGACTTCATGACTTGATATTTTACACGTGGGAGAGACCATTTTGTTTCTGGGAACTCGAAGCGAATGTACATCCTAATATCACAGACACTCCATCTTCCCACGATGGCTTTCACCGCCTCTTTCTGAATGAGTAAAATCTAGGCGCAGCCACGTTCGGTCAGGGTGGTATAGTGTTCAATGCAGTGAACATTACCTCAAAACACAACTTGCTATGGTCGACTGGGTCGAACAAAGCATCATTCCGGACGTGATTATAGGCACGATTGCCAGATTAAACCTCATTCTGCCATCCATGAAAGAGTGTATTCAGCAGTTCGACATTTGTTTGCGGAACATAGTCTCTAGATTCCGGGTCCGCGATGTTGCGCATTGACTTTTATAGATAAGTTGATATGCAAAGTCCAAGGATGCGCAACGTTTGCTGTACAGTGTATGCACTCAACATGAAACCTCCACAAATGCCTGGCTCTTCAAACTTCTGCTTAGAGGCCTCGTCCATTGATTTTTATAACCGCAAGTCAGAGTGTCTTCTGTTTTCTTCTGAGACCAGGCTAGGTGTATTCTGTATAACAACTGATGAGGACCGTGACCAAACACTGCACTGCATGGAGTAATGCAGAATTCAAGTTGGATACTTCCTTGCACCCTCCGGGTTCACGGAGCAAGAGCGTATACAAAAACGAGAGACTGGATACTTAGTCTTGCAAACACCGTGTCGGCCATTTCAAGTCAAATCAGATGCAGAAGCGAAGATGCGGACAATCCGGGAAAAAGTGTGGTGCAGTTACTTAAGCACTTTGATCATGGGTGTTCAACCGGATCGGATCAAGTTCACGCTCGAAAGGCGAGGAGTTATATCACCTCAACGTTTTCAAACCTTACCACATCATGCTGTTCACCGGTTTACGTTATACAAAGCTCTCGTGTCTATAGAAATATAAGGAATCGGCGGGGTACTTTCTGTGACCTAAATTTGAACCAAATACTTATCTCAAGCATCTCCTACCCATGACCCAGGAGTACCCACGACAAAGAAAGAACGACGCGTGAAATCCCATATAAGAGAAAGAGGCTACCGGGTCTCTCAAGACTTCCGCCACTTACAATGCTTGGTTTAGGACTCCGTACCTTGCTAGTGCACTTCTTACTTCTTACTGGCAAGCAGGTAGTTGCTGCGGAAAACAACAAACAATTGGATTCATGTGCTGCTCTCGCTGACCTCCGTCTCGAAAATACTACAATCCTCTCTGCTGGGCATGTATCCGGACCTGTGAATGTCTCGACTCCTGGATCATGTCAATCACAGGCCCTGGTTTCATCGTCATTGTGCCGTGTGCAATTTGTCATTAACACGACATCGACGTCAGCTGTGCATGCAGAGGCATGGCTCCCCGACATCTGGTTCGGCCGCTTCCTTGGGCTCGGAAATGGCGGTCTGGGTGGTTGTGAGTGTATCCTCCCTTGAGAAAAACGAGATATATTGACTCCTTTGATAGGTGTAGACTATACCAATTTGGACTACGGAACCTCGCTCCATTTCGCCAGTGTCGCATCAGACAATGGCCATGACGGCAACTCAGGTTCAGTCTTCCTCAACCATCCCGAAGTCTTAAATGACTTTGCTTTCCGCGCTATCCACGTCGAAGCTGTGATCGGCAAGCAAATAGTCGAAGCATTTTACGGACGTCCGCATGACAAATCATACTATCTCGGCTGCTCTACCGGGGGGCGACAGGGGACTCAGGAGGCTCTCAAGTTCCCGGAAGATTTCGACGGAATCGTCGCGGGTTCGCCAGCAACCAACTTCGACAATCTTCAGGGTTGGGGTTTGATTCTCAGCCGCTTTGTCGGTGCTCCAGATCCTACGGGAAATCCGCATTTTATACCGGTTAACCTTTGGAATATCATCTCTGCAGAGATATTGAAACAGTGCGACGGGTTGGATGGGGTCGAGGATGGGATAATCACGGAGCCTGATGATTGTGAATTCCGTCCCGAGGCCATTGTGTGCTCTGCTGGCCAAACAACTGATTGCCTGACCAGCGCTCAGATTGATGCGCTCCATGAGATCTATCGGCCTGTGTTTGGGACGAGTGGAGAACTGCTATTTTCCCGCTATGATCCAGGGGCAGAGGCTGACGGAAATTCGCAGATATACTTCGGTGGCTCATTGTTCTCCATTCCAGACGTGCGTGCGGTCAGTTTTGATTTACGTTGTCATGTCGGATTGAGTTCCCTTGCTTGCAGGATTGGTTTAGATTTGTGGTCTTGAACGACTCGAACTTCAATTTTGAAAACTTTGGTCTGAATACAATCGAGCTTGCGGACAGAATTGATCCAGGAGGTATACAAACGTTTAACGGGGACCTCTCGAGTTTTGAAGCTCGAGGCGGAAAGTTCCTGACATACCATGGTCGCAGAGATCAGGTAAATCTATCTTTTTACATTATCCACTGAAAGCCACTCACTCCGTGACATTGTCAGCTCATTGCCTCTGGAAACTCTAAACGAATGTACAACCTAATATCGCAGACGCTCTCCATGCCTTCCCTTGATAGCTTTTACCGTCTCTTCCTAATTCCAGGGATGGATCATTGTTCTGGAGGCCCAGGGGCAGCCGCCTTCGGTCAGGGTGGTATAGCGTCCAACGTGGTGAACTCTTCCTCTAATAACGTCTTGCTTGCTATGGTCGACTGGGTAGAAGAGGGCATCGCTCCAGACGTTATCATAGGCACGGGTACTAATGGTCAGACTAGAACCCATTGCCGCTTTCCACAAAGGAGCATTTTGAACGGTTCGGAATTCATTTGCGAAGTGTAGCTCTGAGGATCTGTTGGGGCTTCAAGTCAACTACAGGTCGTTTTAGTTGCATAGTTGGACGTTAAAGACAAATCAAGTTGGCTCTTCGGATTAGTGACATGCAACGGATTGATAAATTGCCCGTGTCTCGGTCGAGGTGTGAGATATTGATGGCTTGTCGCGCCCAGGCCTGCCATGTTAAAGAAAAGAAAAACATGAACACGGGAAGCATGGTCTATAGTGAGAATTTCTCGAGAACAGAACTACCTCAGCTGAACTCATTCGTCTTGCTCTGAATAAGATATTTCGAGCACTATTCTAATTTCGTCTGGGTATAGCTCGTACCATTACTTCCATATTTGTTATCTTTCATGCAGCGAGCGTGCCAGAAAGGGTGTCCGTCACACGATGGATAGCGAATGCGACCGCATCAAGTCTGAACCATGTCCCAGTTGCATCCGCATTACGTGTGCATGGCGCAGCGATCTCGGTTAGAAAATTACAATGACCGGTGTGCTTTCAAGTATTCCCTCTTATATTTATCTGATTCATTCAGTTATCTGTAGTTAATCAGCTTTACAAAAGAATGGCCCGACTATGGCCCATAGGCAACTTCGGGGCAGACGAGACATCGTCTACGACTTACCTTTTGTTTCGATATTATCCAAGAGAACCTTACGTTTATTCCTCCGGCGCCGTGACTCTCCTCCTCCTCAGTATAGATACCGAGCAACGTGACCGATATGGTAGAGCCCCGCGCCGGACAGAGAGAAGTAAGGAAAACTGTAGGTTTGGACCCGCGTCGACCATCCGCGAGCTTTCTACCAGGAGGACCTACCCCTTTCCACACCGACATCCACACAGAGCCCATGCAGACACTGCTATGATGGGTTCTCCGAGACTGCTCTTTCCTGCAATCGGCTGCAGCACAATTGAATGTCTCTTCTCTCATATGCACACACATACAGCAGATATACAGCCAGTTCATCTGTGAATGACACACTTCTGCTCTTCCGGTCTCCGCTTGACCCGCTTATCACGATTTTTTCCTTTGGTTGTTGGTCCCTTAATTCCAGTCTACTGATATCTGGTCTCTCACACACGTAATTCTCCCACATGTAACCTACATGCCGTCACAAAGGTCACGTAGTCCATCTCCTTCAATCGCGGAAAATTCCATTTCGTCCACTGTCAACTGGTAAAATGGAACGTAGACACTTTGACTGACGAAGGACACCCAGTCAGCTGCCAATATTCAAACTCATTTCTATGAATGATGTATTTTGACGCTTTATGTGTATAGCATGTCCATTCGCTGCTTCTTGCACCATTTGAGCATATTGTCGTTTCCAAGATGCTTCGATACGTAATAGATTTACAGGACAATAAAGCAGTATGTGGGGGGGATAGCTTTTACGTCAAAGTCGTTGAAGAAGACGCAAGAACAGCGACTTGTTTAGCTCTTGGTTATCTTCTTTAAGGTCTCATCCTGCGGCACTGTTGTAATGTTTTGTACAGTCTCCACTACCTAATCCTATACCATACAGTTGGATTGATATAGAAAACAGATGAGGCTAGTCAGCTATTTGGTGGGAAAGCATCCTAGGTGATTTATACCGGCGCAGACATTTCCAATATAGTAGGAAAGCGTTTGTAAGAGAGGTGGTGCGAAGAGTTCAATGGATAAACGTAGTTCTTTTGAAGAATGCGCTGGCTTTCAGTCTCGTGAAATGATGCAGGTATTAACAAAGGATGTGTGACCAAGCGAAGTGGGTCATGTGATAACAGGTCCTGTTGAAAATTTTCTTTGTACGAGTTTCTGGTCATCGTCCAAGTCTGAAAATAAAACCTCTGCTGTCACACCGTGTCCTTATCTTTTAACGCTCACTGTATACGCCGTCTCCCTTGCTTCGAATGCTTTAGAAAGGACTAGAACTATTGTAGCATATGACTTCAGGTTGCAAAGAAAGCGATGATTTAAGCACTGGATGACCTAGGACAAGCACATTCATTGGTCGATATTATTGGTCCACCTAGTCTCTGGGTATATCTTTGCACAAGCCTCTCCGAAACAATAGGACAGCTAATGTGCCTGACATCGCGTCTTCAGGACTCCTACTGCTTGTTCCGCGGCTGAAACCTAAACAAGTAAAGTTATCAACGTCACTGATTCACTTACGTCTACTCAGCCATTGTGAAACAATCCCCCCCCCCCCTTGAGGATACTTCACTGCTACTTCGTGCTCTTGGCTGCTTGTCTCTCTTGTCCAGACGACTGCCTAACTTCGATTCACTTCAGGAGTTCCTCAGGTGGTACGACGCCTGCCTCATGTGAACTGTGTGCAGTAGGAATTTGTCCGGCTTTCTCTTATTGCAGCCTGTGATTGATTCAGAGAAGGGAGTGCTGATTAGTCGTTTTCTCCTCCTTACAGTTAATCCACGGCTGGTTTTGGTCTGAGTCACTGACCTTTTGCTCTACTGGTTCTGGTCCTTAGAGGCAGTATTCAAGTCCTCTGATGCGCTGATAACCTTGGTCCTTCTTTGGCTAAGCCAATCTGGTGATCTTGAATCTAGTTCAATGAATTTCTACTTCTAGTCGAAGAAGGTAGGACTTCGCCTGTTTTGTACCCTCCAATGAAGGCTTAATGCTAGGCCTACAAGGTTTTACAGTCTAATATACCGCAAGTAGAGGCTCTGACAACAAAAGGGAAGCCTCGGCTTAGACAGCATATGTAAGGTTCCTCACAAGTCCTATGGGGAAGTTATTTTCCCACTCGATGCCGTGATGAATGTAATTTGGTCAGCGAGCGGTGTTGGTAACTTTATTCTTGATTTTAACACCTCGTCGTGGAGCTCTAAGGTTTCCCATCTTACATGGTTCGATATGCGTAGTTCGGCTCTTCTTACTCTCTTTGTTTCGAGAGCGCGCCGATTCCCTTTTTTACTTCCGAGCCCCTGATTGGTAATTCGCATATTATGCACACTGAGCAGCCTTGGGCCAGGCATTTCAAAGGCCGTTTGCTTCAATGACGACTATGATTACTTTCAATTTACGAGATCTTGAGAATTTGGCTACAACAAAAGATTTCTTATGCTAAAATGAGGTTGGCCTTTGTAAACTTGTCGTGTGAATGACGTTCCTCATTGGAAGGGTCCGTTCTCGTTGACCTTGCTCCTTGTCCATATCAAAAATTTGAACTCTATGTCTGCGCCGTCCAAGAATAATCTGTCAGTTTCAATTTCGACTCACTTATTTCTCTGCCGTGCCGCGTGAAGTGGGTCAACTCATGCGTAGTCGACCAGCCCTCATAAAAATGGATAATGGCATTCCCGTCAATGTCCCAGTACTCAATGGTGCAGTCTCGAATGGACCTGGATTTGTCTCCCCCTGAACGAAACACTTGGAGCGCGTTGATCCCGCATTTGTCGTGCCAATTCCAGCCGGTTCTGGATGAAGTAGAGGATCCGACAGAACATAATTATTAGTAACTTGCAGATATCTATCTTATAGGCCAACTCAACAATCAAAACAACTATTGGACAGCAGCTTGTGAATGGAAGCTTGATACCTAACAGAGAATTAGATTTTCTATTTGCAGATTGAATGGCTGCGGAGAATCGACGGAAGTCAAGTGACGCATATAGGCAGAAGGAAGAAGAGTCACAGGGATTATGATCGTTCGCCTATCAGGGGTATTCAAGGACAAGGCTCAGCTCTTGTGGGAAACTTTCTTATGTAAGACATCAATGCGGCCGGAAAGTTCTTGACCAGACAATGACATGGTCAATGGTCGAGCACCAATGTGGGAGGTGGTGGAAATTACTTGCCCTATCAGGTATGTCATATTGCTGCGTTGCTTCCGATATGCTTATTCGCACTCAGGCACTCTTTAATTGGGACGCTTGCGGCTTTTCTCCCACCAGAAGGATTGGGCTTAGACCCCAGCCACTGACGAGATGCCCAGTAAAATACTCGAAATAGATGCAGCTGTCATGTTGAGTGACTCGGTCAACTATCAAATTGTCAATCAAAGGTGAGTTTGCGGTTTAGACCTGCATGGGAAGCTGTGCTGGACGAATGGCCGATTGTCATGGTGAGTGATAGCTAGATCAACGAGATGTATCACCGCTCACTAGAATCAGCGAACAATGGATGTGAAGATAGATGGACAAAGATTATATCCTGCTGCCCGGAGTCGTTGCTGTGTCTCTGACAGAGAGCTACCCAGATTTGGTTATACACTACTTTTGATGTGCGCCCAGCTATACCTGGGTGCACGGCCAGTTTCAGTGCATATTTACGTCCACAACAGGACCGAGGTATATAATAGCAGCCCCCTGGTTTTAAATGCTGCGCATCCTCACCGAGGAGTCGTCGATCTAACTGAAGAAGAGATTGTGAGTACTTATTTTGTACCCAACTTCCGCTCCTCATAACTCAACTTTTCCCTTTTAACTGTTGAAAAAGACGTTATATTTACCTTCATGGGAGGAGTACACTTCAATCCCACTGTAGAGATATTCTACACATATCCTGAGGATACGACCTCGGAGCATTCCTCTGATCTCATCCCCCAGGAGTTCTATCACAACCATGCAACCCCTTATCCTACGAGCGGCGAGCTCTCTTTGAGCTCTCCATGCACCTCGACAGATTCTTTTCTGTTCGGGAGTTCTAACTATCCACGTGCCGAACATCTTAATCTCAATCCGTCATCAAGACAGTTCCCGCACACATCTTCCAGATCTGTTGGTCGTTACGACGTACGTAGCTTTTTGATATTTGCTTGGCACATGCTTGATATTCTGAAGCAGGAGGCTTCCTCATCTATACCGTATCCGGACGTTCCATCATACAAAGTTCCTCGCTCAACTAGTCCAAAATCTGCACAGATTGAGCGTTCGAGTTCTGGTGGTGAACTTTCAGAGAAGGACCTCAAATATTATGACTCAACTGGCCTACACATCGCGCTATCATCCAAATTAGACCTCTTGGATTACGACATTTCCCAGTCTCCTGAGAAGGAAAATAGTATTGCAGAGACGGAAGCCCTTTCTCCCTATCTCGACAAACCTGCTACGCTTGATCAATCAGGTGCGGTGGGAATACAGCATCACGCATTACCTGTTATCATCTGGATCAAAGTCTCCACTGGCTACATCACCGTTTTGGATGTACTGCATGGGTTGTATGACTTCATGATGACACCACCTCCCGATAAATGGAAAGACTTTGAACCCGTCCAACGGCAAGCTGCTATTAGAAGTGCAAGGGACACACGTATCAGAAAGAGTGGATGTATGGACACGAGTGTTAAATGGATCGATTGGATGCCAAGGAATCGGAGGATTAGATGTCTCTCGAAGGGAGCGGAGTGTCGAAAACATACTTGGATGATCAGACTCGAGGGCGACGGTGGTGAGTAGCATCCTCGACCAGACCTCGTCCGTTACGCTCGTTCCTGAGAAGGTCGTACAGCCTGGAAATTATGACGTATCGTTCATACTGCGTCTGAAGCCTGCTAGATTGTATCATGATCCACTGGAATGGAGCTCTATCGTTCGCATTCTGATATACTCATAAATAGATATTATAATTCTAGCGTTGGATGTTCAGACAAGCGTTTCTATGTCCAGAAGGACCCCTCGTCGACATATAGTGACTGAAGCTAGGAGATAATGAAGACGCAATGAAATTTTGTTTTAATGTGCAGAACTGGCGATAGACAATTGCAAGGCCCATAGAGACGTATGCGTCGACTGTTGGTGGTATTTCTGGGAAATCCAACCTGCAAATGTGGAAATGGGCTTACGAGTCTGCATTTCTCTGAAGGAGATTCCCAAAGAAATGATCAACGTTGACACCTGACTCGATTATCCGGCATGTGGCCTTGTTTGTTATCATCGTGTTTTCCTCATGGCCTGTTCAAAATGGTTCTTTATGACAACGGAAAGGATTTACTAGCTAAACCCCCTCTCTCTTGGCTTCCATGTCCTGTCTTCCTCCATGATACATTCTGATTCTCACTTTTCACCGAGGCGGCCTTATTTCATAGAAAAACTTATGACTGCTTCGACGGAGAGACGTAATTATTGTAGTGCTTAACTACTCTTTGTGAGCGCTTCAGGTTTCAGCATTGTACTCTCTTATCAACATTTTGTATTCAAAACCTTCCGCGACAGATTTATCTTCGATTCCCGCTACTGTGAGGCTAAACAACGCGCTTCGTTTTCTCGGTTAACATCGAGCAACAAACACTCTGGCTTCATAGTCAGCATAGGACATACTATCTTGGAGCGCTATTGGCACGCGAAGTTCAGTCAACTGGTCGGGACGCGTCAAGTTCAAGGACGCGTCTGATCACCTGCATCCTCCATCACGACACGTGCGCCAGAATTTTTGTTGTTGGCAGAAACGAAAATCGTTCCCTTGGCTCACACTTTCCGCTTCCTTTCACTGGAACCAGAAAGGTTTGGGAAATAGTGATCTACTGAGCCTCTATCAATGAGTAGCCATACTGGATATGGGCCTTTCTGTTGTTTTCTGGCTTAATGAGATTCATTAATCTCAGGCGGTGCCGTACAAGGATTCGGACGCGTTCAAAGGTAAGCTTTGTCTTTATCCTTTATAAACAAGTGCCATCATTCATCCGCATATGAAGGACCAGGTGATTCTCGGAGTCGATACGCTGCCGTCGCGCCGTCGCGCAATGATACTTTTCTGGTGCGCGTCTTTTACCCTTTGCCCAGCACCACCGTCACGAGACGACTGGTGCTGTCCTTTTCCTGCCGTTTGGACTGATCTCCATGCTGTTCTTTGTAGGACCTGCCTTTTCCAATCAACATCCGTGGCTGTAAACCAAGCGGCCTTTGTGGGTCCATCAGGACGACAAAGGACTCGACCTATCATTGGATAGTCTGTGGGAGGATGCCATGGGTAACGGGAGATTAGACGCAGAAGTATCCCCTTTGGGTATTGCGAGACGACCTATCACGTTGGTCAGCGAGTCTTATGAATTATTTCCATCTTCGACCTAACTTTCAACCCTATACCCCCAAGTTGAACCCGATGGCAAAACGCGTATCGTTCGCCCAAGTCAACGCGGCATACTCGCCAATCCCTTCCACTCCATCTCCAACCTTCTCAATGTCCTCTTTACCTTCACTATCTGACCCTCCTACTCCACCTTTTCACTCAGCTCCTATATTTTACCCACAATGCCCGTTCGAGGCAAAGAAGAGCCCTATGCCCAACCCAACGCACGAAGAAATGAACATCCATTTCTTCCTTGCTTTCGACCCACGTAAGGGTGGCCTCCCCGCCCTTGACTACGATATCACCCGCCCTCCGACGTTCCTTCTCAATACTCAGATCACGCTTCCCGAATTTCACGAAGCCGCGACCGACCCGCCTCTCCCGACATTATACATCACATACCCCACTCTTGTTACGCCAATCAGTGTTTTCGCGGGAAACGTCGGCTATGTCACCATCTCCGACGTATTCCACGCAATGTATCACGCATTTCTACTACCTACGACCGTAGACGAATACAGAAGTGTTCCCAGGGAATTGGTGTCCGAGGTGGACGCAGCCTATTTCGAGCGTTGCAAGCGAGCACAGGATACAAAAGTGCAGCTGCGTTGGGGTGTCAAGCGGATTGATTTATTGGGAGGACGACACCAGTTCTTGGGCCTTTCGGGGACATTACATGGCTTCGATATTTGGCAGCTCCATGTTGGTTGAGTACCCAGTTCCCTCTTCTGTCACGTTCTCCCAATTTTCTCGTTCTCGAGGTCACCTTGTTCGTGATTTTTACGCTTTACGATATCAAAATGCCGGCATGAACGACGTTCAAATGTATATTATGGAATACTTATTACGATCTTCTTAGACTATTCCCTTTCAAAAAGTCAATATATCCATTCACATAGACGTTTGTATCACTGTACATTACCGTGTATCACCGTGGAAGTGGCCAAGTATTGACGGAGATATTCACTCCATTTGAAGAAGAGAAAACGAGGTCGAATAAGTTACATATACGATGTGCCTACAAAGACGTCTAGCTATGGATAGGTGACGACAGTGAATAAAAAAAGACTCATCAGGGTGCCAGGTGTTACAAGGACCGCTAGTCGATGAGAAAGTTAAGGAGGACCGTTGTGGATGATAGTGGAGAAGTTGTAACATTGTCCATGGACGCATGAAATATGGACTACCCTCAATGTAGACGCTGAACGATACCTTCGCGGGAAGATAAGGATCAGCCAGCCAGTGGCAATTCCATCATCTATTTTAGAAATCAAGAGAACAAGATCATCAATAATTGTGCACAGCAGATCAATCATAGTCCAGAGTACGGCAAAAATTTGCTTCTTTGGCACGCTCGAGAACTAGAGAGGATTTATCGTTATACCATTCACTCAGTGATCGGATCAGGACTATACGAGTTTGCTCTGGGTATGTAGATGGAAGGCTGATAAGCCCATAGTAAATATCCAGGCCAAGATCTTGTATATACCATTTCTCCTTGGATTTTGTGCTTCACTAATTATCCCAGGAAGGATAGTTTGACAGAAGCACAGGATTCTAGACGTGAGTCGTCCATGCTCCAAGCAGATCATCCACAGCACTTTCAGCGTCGAATAGTCAGATGTCTTTTCCAATCTATGGACCAGCCTCTCCCAATCTGGCTTGCCATTGATCCGGCGCGGCCGGCTATACCCGTCATGGGTTGACTTGTAACTTCATTTCCAAGTCTTGTTCGACACTTGGCACAGGTCTGTGGCTGAGTTGAGTGTCATCTTTCCTTAACGACGTTTGAATGAATCTAGACTTCGCTAGACAGTAGTACTGTAATGCCCCCACCTACTTCAAATCCTGAAACCTAGGTCAAACGGTGCGACAATCTGAGCATGAAACTTCCAGGCATTCATTGATTCCTTGTCCGTCTAGTGCTTTGGGTTTCCATTCTATGCTCAAAGTCTTATGCAAGTGCTCCACGCTTTGCTCGTCTTCGTAAGCATTAAGTGCTGACGTTCCATGGACCCACACTTCGCGTCAAATACTCCGTCTTGACTCTGCATTATGCATGTAACCCCAATGCATAAAACACGTGTCGACGCCACGAACTCGCCACGGAAGCACTCTATTAATTAATTTGAAACCGTTCCGAAATATGCGGATTGTTTCCATGGACTTTCCTTGACATCTCAGTTTTGTCTTCCCAGTCTTTGACATTCGATGGATTGTTTATCCAGATTCCGGAACAAGGTGTGGAGTATCCTTACTTCTCTTGACGTTCGACTACCATGGGGCATGCGTCACGATTGGAGGTATTTGTGCGCGAATCATCTTCCCTCTCCCATTTCGAAACTCTCAACGTCTCTATATCGAGGATCAACAATTCATGCTGTGTCAGCTCTATTTCCATTTACTAACATCATCATGTGTGTTCCTAGATCCATATCACTCATCTCGCTCAAGAATTTTTCCGTCGGAATTTCTCCCCTCCCCCTATCCAACCTGTTTCTCAACACCGTTGACAGCGCTCGATGACAATACAACGTATGACAACGTGTTGTTCTTTTTGCTCCTTTCGGAACCTACAGTGCCAGCAACATCCATGCGTTCATGCAATTGAGCATTGTGAGAGCTGTGCCACGGCTATAACTATCAGCTCTTTTCTGGAAGTTCAATGCCCCAGGTGCGGGTCAACTTAGACGCCCAATGCTAGTCACGATCCATTGTGGATCTATACCGAGACGGTAACGGTATATAACCTTTCACCACAAATCTTTGCAGACTTCATTAAAAAATCTTACCTTTGCCTTCTCCCTTCTACGCATAGAACACTGTCTCATACAGCTATGCCAGGGAAACATGTACGTTTTGCACATGCCGAAATCATACATTACCTCCCAACTCCAGCTCTGTCAATCTCCTCATTACCATCTCCCTCATCCGGCGGCCCACAGAACCTACCATCACCTTCACGCACGGCTACTTTCCGATCTTCTCGGCCTGGTGCATTCTCAGGTCCCTCGCCTTTCGCTGGCCCACTCCCAGTATCTCCCAAGCCTAACCAACTTCATGCGCTCCTCCAAATCTCCTGTTCTCCTGTCCTTAACTACGACCTGAGACAGCCTCCATCAACGATCACATCACAACACCGAGGAATCCAAGTCCGGGTTCTTTCTGAGCCTGCAACGAACCCACCCCTTGCAGCGCTCACCATCATCATCCCCTATCTTCCATGGTCGCTCACCATCTACCCCTCTCATCGGCCGCGTGATGGAGCATTCGTCACGGTCGAAGACGTGCTCCAACAACTCTACGATATGCTCCGCACTGGCGTCTCTGCATGGGAGTTCCATTCACTACTCAGTGACAGAGATCGTCCCAGGGTTGCGACAGTATTTGGAGAACGGTACCGTCGTATTCCTGGACCACGCGAATCAGAGCATGAGAAGCGCTATGGGGTCAGACGTGTTGATTTTTTGATGGGCCAGACACGGTTCATGGGTCTTTATCCGTTAACACCACAGCCGGATGTGTATCTTCTGCACTCAGCCTGATGTGCTGATGCTTAGGCGCGGCGAGTGCTGACGATGTATACCCTGGATCAGCACTCTTCATCGGACTGTTTCCACCTCTTTGTGTGATATACCTCTTCAGCGCCAAATCAAATGACGTTGTCGTAATAATGCTTTTGTAATCTCCGTTTATTCAGTATAAAGGACCCTAACTACTTTCAAGTTGCAATCTTCCAAAGTCCGAAGGGAATCTTCTATAGTCGACCCACACAAGAAATGGTAGTAGCTGGACCACTGGGAAGTCTTTTGGTAAAGTTTCTCGGTCTCGATGTCTGAGTAGTCCAGTTAATACTGGCTCGACAATTCACGGTCATCAGGTCACAGTGTCCTTGTCACGACCTAACTTGGTTATGTTTTACGGTCCCAAAACTCATCCGTTACATGTATGATGATCATATCCCATGTAGTATTTGTGGCGCTTACATAAAGTACAGCGACTTAATCATGAGCGCCGCTGGTGCATACGACACCAATCCCTACTCTTCGTGTAGAACACGAAAAACACTGTATCCGACACTCGATTGGCCGCCGCTATTGTCTTGCTGTTGCTTTAGTAAAGTTATAGTCATACTCCTTGCCTCATCGTATCCGCTTTTCTTCTCCAATGAAGATTGTATATCTGGCATCGCCCTATGACGTCTGACCTCTTAATCTCCGAAGAAATCATCAATCCGCACTACACAAATCTACATGAGCCACTTTTTTAATACCTAATGTCTCACATTGTGTTTTCGGGGCTACGTTTTACATGTTCAGCATAAATTCATGTATTCTCTGCCCTACATCTTCGGGACTCACGGTGAGAAATAGTGCCCGTGTCTCACATGGAGCGGTTATGTATTTTACAACATTCCTTCGCTTGGCAGGAACGTCATTCAGTCCTGCTCGATTGATGATCGTTGGATGTCTATTTTTCCCTTAACCTTTGATACGTGGACTACCTGAGCCGGTGGCAAAGGTAAACTTCGGCGGTTCCTGACTGTCTCATCTTTGACTTTGTATTGCAGTCTGCTGAACATTTCACCGTGTCTAATCGCTGATCTGGTATGGCGAAACTGAATTACTCTTACGCCTTATAAAATGCACGTACAACTTTCGTTGCAGACCATCATCACACCACATTTTTCATTATGCAAATCAAGAACCTCTTTGTCCTTGCTCCTCTTGCCGTTTTCACTCTTGCTGAGGCCTCCTCCTTTGCTCGGGTTCAGAACGACATACATAATACAATGTCATCTGCTGTGATGGATTTTAATGTCGCAGTGAATGCGTTCCCCTTGATTCTTGGCACTCATCGTCAGGCGATGGTACGTAACATGCCGAGACCACACAAATTTGATCATACTCTAAGTCCCCCTACAGGCCATACACAACTCTGCCAAAGTTCTCAATAGTGTTATCGCGAATACTACAATTGACATCAACGTTAGTTTCTCTCCTTCTAGTCCCACGTTCCCTCATCTCTTTACCTAACTCAAGGATATCGCTAATAAATTCTCTGATGCTGAGGCTCAGGACCTCTATGGCCACCTCCGGTCTCTGGAACCCGACTTTTTGAAGTCCCTGTCAGGCATAGCCGCAAGAAAGCTAGCCATTGGTCTGATTCCAGACGTTCTGGTGCTTATTCAACAGGACCTCGCAGCCATGAAGACGGCCGCTGACCAATTTATGGATGCGTTTATTGGCCACGCCCCGGTAAGTCCTTCATTGGCACCCAGTTAATGGGCACAGAAAGTAATTTGGCTTTCCCCAATCAGTTGACCGCCGTTGCGGAAGCTCGGATCATGAAATCGAGTGTTGATGCTATGTTTACCTTACTCAGCCTGCTTTACAATATTTAAGAATGCAAGAAGTAGCAATATGTACTAGATCTGATCCTTGTTTTGTGCGTTAGGTGTATGTTTGAAATGTTATTAGCGTTGGAAAGATGTCGAACAGTCAAGTCAATTCATAGCCAATTATACCCGCCAAGAGGCATAGCTGCTGAGTGAAGAGAATAACACTGGAGACGCAGGAATAATGGGGAGGACGATGGGGAGGTTGACGGTGGCGTTACTTGCTTACGTCGCATCACAACGTGCGTTTACTTACTACCTCCACCATGTCGGTCTTGGTTATTTTACTTATGCAACCTGGGACACTATCGTGCTGCTCTTCGTTTCCTTGTTTCCTTGGTTTGCTTTGGGTGTTGTTTCTGTTCTTCGACCTTTCCTTTTTTTCGTTGATTTTGGTGACGAATGTATTTGGCTTTTGTTTTCGCTTGGTGGTACACGCGACTTTCTGGGATTGAAACTTGATTTGTGTTTCTATCTAGGACTATATATCGGGGAAAAGAGAAAGGAAGTGGATGCACATCGATGTGGCTTTATATTGAATGCATGGCGGTCAAGTGAGGAAGGTTTTAAAAGAAGTTTGCATAGGTGCAGAGAGACGCTGTGAGTTCTTGTCTCGAGGTCTCTTGTCTCCTGTTTCACTTATATTGATGACGCAAAAATAATCTCTACATTGTGCACTTGGTATCGGCCTCGATATTCATGACCCACCAAAATGGAGACAGGTATGCGGAACCGCAGCTTTTAGGTTGCAGGGAACACGGTCGGTTACTGCCCAAGTCAACGATTCGCCGGGGGTCTAATCGTTCGCCTCTAAATATCTCCAGGAGGTTAATCATGTGTCTAGCAGATGAACGTTATCTGAAAAGAGTCCCTTTGTGATGACCGAATCGCAGTTCCCCCGTGAAAGGTTGACGTTGTTGCTGAAAATTCAGCGCTGCCAGACGGCTAACCAAAATAAATAACATTTGACTCAAACATTGAACATACGGGACCTGAAAAAAGGGGTGGTCTCGGATTGATGAAGAAAAGAGAGGCCATTTATACTATGATTACTTCTTTTCAAATCATGATATAAAAAAGACAGAGAGAAACTTGCATTTGTATGATAGATCTCGCTAGAAGGGACTTTTAAAGATGCAAATGCGTCGGCCGCGAGGAGCAGGTACATGAAAGTCAGACCTCCACTGCCAGGGGCGACTCTATAATTCTTCAACGTCGGTGATGGCATATGCGGGGAGGATGCAGTACGTCTGCGGAATGTCGGGGAGGGGTTTGATGCGTGAGTGTCTGTATTCAATTGCCCGCATCCGTGGTCTAGGTATTTGTGGGTTTGTCACACGTGTCACTGTGACATCAGCGGCCAAATGCACTGACGTCTGTGCTAACTATTATTCCTCATTCGCGGTCGGCCATCATACCTCGCGTTGCCTCTCATTGTTGCAAGCTTCATTGCAACCGATCAGCGCTGGATGAAACTAAGATAAACAGTTGACGTGCCAACCATACCGGGCCTGGAATCCCGTGCCATTTAGAAGTCTTACGAGAAGTATTCTCTCTCAGACCTGGTATGTATGGACAGGAATCTTGGTTAGACGCGGCCTTTGTCGCTGTAGCATTCCAATAGCGATCTAGGTAAATGGCCGTGGTCTCCATGGGAAGGGTTGTACACAGATTATTGAACGGAGGAAATACGAGGCAAGTCGGAATTTGGAGACGCTGATTCTTTTTTAACGTTAGTGTCTAAGAGCGTGACAGGGGACTGAAATTAGACAAGGGCTGCTTCGAACATGTTGGTGTGTGATCACGCACTATTTAGTGTGCAAAAGGCAATCACGATCAACTTGAACGAAGAGATGCAATGGAACCTGGATGTTACCGCGAGACTGGTTTCAGCTAAGTCTTCTCGGAGGAATACAAGTCATACTCTAGGCATGCACGCTGATGGCTCGAAATCTCGCATTCTTGAACATGTTTCGAATGATCGCCGAGGGGCAGACTTATCCTTGAATACCAAGTCGGCGTGCGAGTTCAAAGATCTCTATAACTGGATGGATGAGAGGCAGGGGCTCAATTTATACCATTTCTCACCAGTTCGGGTTATAACTTTCCGTGATCATGACACAAAGTTGATGGACCTTGATCATGAGTCATCTTCCATTCGAGGTACTGAATATGGTATATTGCAGCAACGGCGCGCTGTTAAGACGGGATAATCTCAAGCTGAACTCTCCAGTCTGCTGGTTCTCAGCGGAGATAAATGCCCAATCGTGAGTAACCATCCTTAATCAGCTCTTTGCGCTACGATAAACATGTGCCAGATCGTCTTCAGCGCTCGAGATTGTAACCTGAAGATCTATGCACTCTCTATAGAATGCGGAGTCGCGGAAGTTGAGGTGTTTTCGCCACTGCCTCTTTTGATTTTTCCGCAGCTCCTGGCAACCTACCCTTGATCCTCGGCCGATCTAAAATCTTCTTCAACGGCGTTGCATACTACCACCCGCAGACATAATTTTCATTGGACAAACTTGTAAATATCTACATAAATCAAAGAGCGGCTTTTAGATGTCTGTTCTAGATCTTCCCCCGCATCTTTGCTTACAAGCCTTGCCATTATGATTATGTCCAAGGCTTCAGAGAGAACAAAGTCCGATGATAGCTAAACGGATCTGTCCTGAGGGCTGGATGACGTATTGACGCTCCAGAATGATATGTTGACGCTCCGATCTCGCATTTCAGCTGACGGCGTTTATTTAACTGGTGCGAAGCCACGCGAAGCGAAGTCTGCAGACACGTCTACACTTGTGAGAATTCTTACGTCAATCCTTGTCACCGTTTTTTTCATTGCAGAGACATTCATATGCGACGCCATTAGATGCTGACATTTACTCCATACAACAAGCTCCCATTCCAAGGCCCAGTTTAATTGGCTTTCGAATTCGGCCAATGCTGCTTGACATGCGGAGGCATTTTGACGAAAATCCTGCCGTCGACAATAAGCTCGCGTCCTCGACATCCACTATCATTTGACAGATTTCTAACACTACGGGAAAAACTGGAATTCACCGTGTGGCTGAAATCCGAAACTTCTCCACGAACTACATGATGTCACGCAAACATTCGTCACTCTACCGGAAGCACTCTAGTTATATACTTCCTTCTAATACAGTCTGTATTAGTGACTAGGCTGAGAGGTCCTATTATGGACAGTCTATAAGGGTCAAAAGTGAGCAGTTTGGACCCAAAATGCCAGATTCCACCAGACTTGTGCAGGCTCAGGCCACAA
>JAGGAT010000480.1:0-27927 GCA_017657195.1 Termitomyces sp. T70a
GCCTGCATGACGCTCCCTGGATATCATTTACCTTCTTTATAGTCTTATTATCGGACCTTTCACTTACATTTCATTAGCGGCGACTATTAGAGTCATTGCTGACCCTTCACTAGGTTGCCGCCATTACTTACTATAAAAACCTTACCATTTGTCAGTAGAGAATCATCGAATTGCACCCAGCACCTTTACGCCCAAGTCCAGATCTCTAAGAGCTCACTTGAGGCGCTAAGCAATTAGCGACTCTGCCTTACTCCATCTCCAACAAAGGTTCTCAGTGCAGCCTTTGTTCCATGTCTTGAATGGTACTATACGAGTACACCTTTGTTGTTGCCACCAACGCTTGCCACCTCTTAGCGCCAACAGTAAAGATTTCAAGCTTCATAAGCTTATTATGTATCGTCTACCATTTCACTTGAACTCTTACCGCCTGCCGCCAAACGACGGCAACATCCTCTCCACTTTACCTCACACTCTAGGATCAAGTAACTGGGACCTGCCTGGGACTCCCTCAACACTTTGCGAGCCCAACGTGAAACAAGGCTAAGTGCAGCTTACTAGGAAAGCATTTAGCTAAATTTTGGGCGCATCACCACCTGAGTCAATACCTCCAAAAACTTTTTCTTCATCAAGGGCAGGCTTTTTCCATTTTTGTTTTTGTAGGCAAACAGTGGCCCCTCTTCCAAAGGTTGGTTTATTTCCATATGTTTTGCCAGAGCTGCTTTAGGGTCTGATAATCCATTTTGTTAGCTCCATAATACATTTTTGCCATGGATGGCAGTCTTTGTTCTTGGTAGAAAGAATGTTGTTATTGCCAGCCCTTGACAGTTCACAGTCAATGTGACATTGGATGGCTTGATGTGTATCAATGGGTCGAAGGACAACAATGTGGGCACTATAAACTCCCCCAATCTTTCTGCTGTGTAAAAACAGGTTGTGATGCATGCAAACATGGCAATGTCAAGCAAGCTAGGGTTGAGTGAGTTCATTCCTAGCTGGATGTACATTGCCTCTAAAAATGCTGGAGTGCAAGGACTTCTTTTCTTCCTTTTTGACATTGCTGAAGCCATTTTTTCTGCCACCCTTAATAGAGTCTGTATCCTTTCCATGTTGGGCTCACACTTGACTCCATGTAATATATGCCATGCTTGTATTCCTGCTAAAGAATTGTCCACTGCTGTCTTTGAATAAGCCCCCACCACAGCAGCTACAAAAGCTTTGAGCAGCTCATGTGATGCTGGTGCCCTAGCTTCTTCAGGAATTTTTTAATAGTCACAGAAAACATGATATACCAGCAAACTTGTCCCATAGGTTTCTTTAGTTGACTCTGCCCATGCTTTGTCCATTACATCAAAAACTCTCTTGAGGTCTTCCTCAGTGATTGCTGATTTTCTTCCCTTTTCTCTTGCAGCTGTTGCTGATTGTAACAGCTTCTATAATATCATAGCCATTGAGAGCGGTGTAAGGAAGAGTCTCAATATTATGTCAGGTTCTGCTGACCCAGGAGCCTTTCCTAGTAAGCAACAACCTTACAAGGCACAAGCAAGTGCTGAACTACATAAATGCAGGGTTGAGAGCTCTGGGACGGGTTCTGGAGCGCGAGATAGTTGTGGAGTGAGTCCCAGGAGTGGTGGGCTTACTCTGGGGTTGGGCAAGTAGTTGAGTTGACAGGGAGAATCCTGGAGACAAGATGGGAGCAAATTTAGTAAAGTGGAGTGCATGCCAGGTAATGATGTGCATGCTGGAGTAGTAACTAAGGCAAGCATGGAAGAGACAGAAACAAGCACAGAGAGATTTCAGACAAAAAGTTAAGCAAACACAGATAGTTATTGGTAATTGAGACTAAGGTACATGGGAATTACCTATGGTCCTTATATACTATGGCAGGAGAGAGCACTGTCTATGAAGGATTCTGGGGGGATCCAGAGATTGTATGTGTGGCAGCAGGGCAGAGAGCAGTTGTACTGAGAAGATCACGCAGGTAGTCTGTGTGATTGACTGGGGCCTGGTGGTGGTGCAACAAGTGATGGCCAGGTGATCTGTGTGATGTGTGGATGGCCTGGCTTGATGCTGAGTGGCCAGGTGATCTGTGTGATGGTCCAGGGGGGATGTTTGATGGTCTGGGGTGTGCATGGATGGTAGCATGTGGGGTGCATGATAGCAGCATATGATGGGTGGTCTCAGGAAGAGTCAGGGCTCCAGGGGCTGTTGGAGGCTTTAGGGGGTAACAGGGGGAGGGTCGTGACAGTACCCCCCATCAGCGCCGAGACCCTCTGAGACATGCGTGGCTGGCCTGTTGGTCTGGGAGTCCAAGCATAGGAGCATGTGTGGCCAGTCCCATTGGTCCAGAGGCCCAAGCATGGGAGCCTGGAGCCCTGTTGATGCTTAGCAAAATGGAAAAAAAAAATTCTCCTTTCTGTGTCAACCTTCCCATCATAATGTTGCAGCCATCTCCTACTCCCTTGCATATGCCCATGCCCCCCACCACCAGTGGGGTGGTGGAGCACCTCAAGTGGGAGGCCCAGGATGACCAGTATTGTTGGCGCCAGGACCAGAAGCGGGTCATGGAGTTATACCACTAGCGTGCATGGGGTCATTTTCCAATCTGGTGTACTTACTCCTTTTTCTAGAGCAACCTTCTCAGGGGCCAGAAGTGGGTCCCAGTCAGCCATTGCAGGCCCTGGGGGCAGGGTCTGGGGAGGTTGTGGTGGGGGGTTCCAGTCAGCTTTTGTGGGTCCCGGAAGCAGGGCCCCATTGAGCGGTGTGGATGATAGTGTCCCCATGTGCCTCCCCCCCTCCCTCTGCATGCCTAGACCTGGCCCCAGGGTTCATTTCCATCATGCCTGAAGATTGCCAGGTGCCCCTTGAGTCTGTGACTGAGGAGGTCTATCAACAGGCTGTGGGTCATCCACAGGGGCTGCCCACCCATCAGTGGTGCGTGAACAATGGCTTGATGAGTACTCATCGCATGTTAGAGCATCAGTGTGCAAGGCGTGCCAGAGCAATCATGAGCAGTGCTCTGTGTCAGCGCTGTGGTGGGCCTGTTGCATGTCAAGAGAGCAGGGGTGGGATCTGGAGTGGTTGACTTGGAGGATGGGGGTGGAGGTGAGAAATTGGTCAGTGGAGCCTGGGTTGCAGGAGGCTGTGGGGGGTTCCAGGGGGGTGGGGGTGGGCAAGTTGGGAGGTGGGAGCACGCTGGCAGTGGAGAACAATCCCCAGGTTGAAGTGGTGGTGGCACAGCAGGCCCAAGGGGTGGCAGTCCAGGTGGGGCAGGAGGAGGGCACAGAGAGGGGGAAAGAAAAGCGACGGGCTTCCCCCGAGGCCAGCTCCATGTCCAAGCAGGCCTGACCAGGGCGTTTCCTGTTGCCGTTGCCTCCAGTGGTGTTTTTGCCACTGTCCAGTCACTCCTTGGCCATCGATGCAGAGGAGTTGCAGGCCCAGCTGGAGCAATTGGGGCAGGAATCGTGGTGGTTGTTGGACCAACATCAGGCAACTGCTGGCTACTTGCAGGAGGCGTGGTTGCAGTTGGTGTGGGCCCAGAAGGAGGTTCAGGGAGCAGGGAAAGCACAGGCATTGGCCTAAGAGAGGTGGGAGGATATGTTCCAGGAGTGGGACATGGCCTTGGCAGGTCAGGTGGGGCTGGAGAGTGAGCTGGAGGCAATGAGGGCATGGCTAGAGCAGGGAACAGGGCTGGAGCAGAGAACCAGTGAGGAGTGGGCCCCTGGGGAGGAGCATGTGGTGATTGTCACGTGTCTCCTTCATGATCTGGTGTCAGCACAGCTGACTTCTCTAGATGAGTGGTGAGTAGCTTTGCCAGGCTTTGGCTGATAGCAGATAGGGTGGGCCTGGGAGCACCGCCAGCTCCTCGATGGAGCATCATTGGCCTTGTTCTTCCTGCAGGATGGACTCTGGTCTCCCATTCCGCTGGAGGTTGCGCAGGGGGTGAGTCAGCTGGGGCGGCTAGTTGGGGCCCACCATTGGAGGAATGTCCTGGTGCCTGGGACTTGGCTTGAGAGGGTTCTCATTGAGGGGGAGCCCATCCCTACCTTTGAGCAGGCATTAACAACAATAAGCATGGCATATGTGCCATGTCGATTTCTTCTCAGAGAAATTCTTGGAGGGACTGGAGATACTGGGCAACCTTGTGGGTGGCATGGGAGAAATGTTCCAAAGCAAGATCATAAGTCAGGGGTGGTATTCTTTGTTGGCAAAGAAGGGCAAGACACCGGTGGCTGAGTGGAGAGTTTTGTTGTAGGTGAATTTGGCCAGTGGGAGTTTGGTGCACCAATCGTCTTGGAGGTAGTTCATGCAGAGCCAGAAATACTGTTCAAGTGACTGGTTAACTTGCTCAGTCTGTCCATTGGTCTCCAAGTGGTAGGCAGTGGAAAGGTTGGCCTTCATGTTGAGTGCTTTACATAGTGAAGTCAAAACCTTGGAGACAAACAGGAGTCCTTGGTTGGAGACGATATTGTCTGGGAGTCCATGTTTGGCAAAGACATGTTTGAGGAAGAGTCGGGCAAATTCTGGGGCAGTATCCAAGGTGTTACAGGGTATGAAGATGCCCTGTTTAGTCAGTCTGCAGATGACAATGAGGATAGCATTGAACTCATCTGATTCCGGGAGTTCAACAATGTGGTCCATAGCTATGGAGGACCAGGGCCACCACCCCACAGGGAGGGTTTCAGTAGTCTGTAAGGTTGGTGCTGGGGGACCTTGGCCCAGAGACAGGGCTTGCATGTGCACACATACTGGGTTATGTCCTTTTTGAGGCCTGGCCAAAAGTAAGTCCCTGGAGCTTGTGGTCATGGTGCTGGTGGAGGACATTGAGTCAGAGTCAGGCGTGGTCGGGGATGTAGATGCGGCCATGGCAGAGGAGGAGTCAGTCATCAGAGGAGAGTGTGCAGGAGGGGTTAGGCTCCTGATTAGGGCAGGGGCTTCAGGGTTGTTTTTTGTTGAAGTACTGGTTGCAGGGGGCATGGCAGATCTGGGTTAAGATTCCTTCCTCATTCATGATTAGTACTGCATTCAGATGTTCCAGAGGGATTACCATGTGGTGATTGAATGTGTTCTGCTCTGCTTTGAATGATTTCTTCAGGTAGATGTCAGGGTGGCAGGTGAGAGCATTGGGTTTGGTGCCGAGTCTCCTAGGGCGGTACCGGATTGTGAAGTCATACTCAGAGAGGACCTTGGACCACCTGGCTTGTTGATGACTGAGTTGCTTGGTTGTGGTGAAGTATTGGAGGTTGTTGTAGTCCGAGTAGACTTGAATGTAGTGTCAAGCGCCCTCAAGGTAGGCCCGCCACTGTTTGAAGGCTTCTACGATGGCAAGGAGTTCCTTGTTGTAGATGTCATAGTTGAGTTCTGCGTTGATCATAGACTGAGTATAGAAGGTGATGGGCCAGGGTTCCTTGCCATTGGATTCCAGCTGCAAGAGAATCCCAGCTATAGCATAGTCAGAGGCGTCACATTTGAGGATGATCAGGAGGGTGAGGTCGTAGTGCCAGAGGACTGGAGCGGTGGTGAAGGCCTTCTTTAGCAGGTTAAAAATGCTCTGGCACTTACTGTCCCAGTTCCAGGTGATGTCCTTGCGCGTGAGCTGGTTGAGAGGTTTTGTGATGCCAGAATAGTTGTCTATGAATCTCTGGTAGAAGTTAGCAAAACCTAAGAAGGACTGTACTTCCTTGATGTTCCAGGGTTGGGACCAGTTGATGATAGTGTTGATTTTGAGGAGGTCCATGCACATGCTGTCCAGGGATACAATGATGCCAAGGTATTTGACTTCTGTGGTGTGGAAGGAGCATTTCTTAGGCTTGGCATGGAGGTTGTGTTTCCAGAGTTGTTCTAAGACGCATCTGACATGGACCCAGTGCTCTTCTGCAGAGTTCAAGTAGATGAGTATGTTGTTGAGGTAGACAAGGATGAAGACGTCACTCATATTGTGGAAGATGTCATTCATGAAGTATTGGAATGTGGCCAGGGAGTTAGTCATTCCAAAGGGCATTACAAGGTACTCAAACAGTCCATACCGTGTGTGGAAGGTGGTCTTCCATTTAACCTGAGTGGAGGTTGATCTTGGTGTACGGTTTGGCACTCCAGAGTTGATCGACCAGGTCTCCAATGAGCAGGAGGGGGTAGCGGTTTTTCTTGTTGATTGAGTCCATGGTAGTTGACACAGAGCTGCAAGGAGCCATTCTTCTTCTTGGCAAATAGCACTGGGGTGCTGGCGGCAGAGATCAAGGCTCAGATGAAACCCTTCCCAAGCATTTTGTCAAGGTAGTCCTTGAGGGTGTGGAGTTTGACTTTGGACATGTTGTAGATTTTGCTGAAGAGAGGGGTCACGCTGTCCTTGAGGTCAATCTGGTGGTCATAGGCACAGTGTGGAGGAAGCTCCTTGGCACTCCCTTCAGAGAATACATTATTGAATTCATGGTCTTCTGGAGGGACTACTTCTCGTAGGGTCTGTTGCTTGGATTTTTTCTCCAGAGTGCTGCTATTTGCCTGTAAATGTTCCTCTGGGAGGGTTGGCAACATGTGGAGCTGAAAGGCAGGGGTTCCATCCTCAATGATGTGGGCAAAGGGGGTGGTACCAATGATTTTAATGTTGAGTGCCCTGTGTTTGAGGATTCCAGGGGTGGGGCAGGAGGTCCGGTGTCTAGTGGTCAGGTAGTTTGGCCCTTTGTACTTGTTCCAGGGGATGTTGGGGGGGGGGGAATTGTGGGGTGCTCTGATTGGGGGCCAGGGCTTCCATCAAAGGGGTTGGGGGCTGCTTCATTGCTGTGGGGGAGTGAGTGTTTCTTTCCTTGGGATCTACCTGAAGAGCTTTTGGATGGAGAGTGTCATCAGAATCAACCTTCTGGAGAGGGATGGTGGCTGTGAGAAGAGCTCCAGGTCAGGAGATCATCATAGTGAGGGTCCTCCAGTCAAGGTCAGGTTTGGCATTGCACAGCCAGGGTAGTTCCAGGACGATAGGGGTCAATTCGTGGAGTCAGGTGACAAGAAATTTGAGGGAGAATACAAGGCTATTATCCAAGGTCATGGTACTGGGGTGGGACTTTTTGATGGGGCCTAATGGAGAAGGATTTCCATCAAACAACTGGAGGCCCAGAGGTTGGTCAATGTCTTGATGTGGGAGGTCCAGCGCATCACTGATAAATATCCTGGTGACCCTGCTGTCAATGAGTGCTGGTAGGGGGTCTGGCATGTCTCTGAGTTGGCTGTTGATGACAAAGGATTGGGATGAGTTGGACCAGAGCTGGGGTTTGGTTGTGGTCAAGTCTGGGAAGTCCTGGCAGGGTTGATTGGGATCCTGGAGGTGCGAGATGTTGAAGAGAAGTTGTTGGTCAGCGGTATTTGATTTGCAATCAAGCTAGAGGGTGAGTTTCCACCAGTTAATGTGGGGATTGATGTTGCAGAGCCAGGAGAGCCCTAAGATTAGTGGGGTGGAGGAGTGGAGTTTAGTTACCAACATCTGGAGTTCCTGAGAGTGGCCGTTGGCAAAGGTGATTAGCATGTGGACAAAGTGGGTGATGTCCCCTGCCAAGGTGGCATTCTCATCAAAGAGGCAGAGTTGGATGGGAGTTGGGAGTCACTGGGCGGCCCCAGGTGGGACCTGGGCCTCGTCAATGAAGTTGTTGGTGGCACTGCTGTTTATCAGAGTGTTTAGGGGGTCTCCAGAGGGGGTGAGGCAGGTTTGGAGTAGAAGTGCATGGGGGGAGTGGGAGGTGAGGTATGCTGTGAAGGTGTCCTGTAAGAGTGCTGTTGCATGAAGGTGGGAAGGGAAGGCAGAGAAGATGTCGGGGTTGATTCTGTGATTTAGTGCGTCTTCTGGGTCTCAATTGCCTGGTCGTTTTCTAAGTATTGGAAGTCCATTTTTTCTCCCTTGAAAGTCCAGATGGCCTATCCCATAGTCTGTCATTTAGGACACTCAGGAATGAAGTGCCCCTTTTCTCTGCATAAGATACATACTCCCTCCTTTCTCCAGCACTCCTGAACGTCATCCAGGACTTATATCCAGGGGTGTGGGGTTTTCTGAATTCTGTTGGCCCAAAGGGCCTCATCATTTTGGTCCTCGGTGGGGTCGTCATTGGGCACAGGGTCTGCCCCTTGGGGTTGGGAGTGCCATTGGGGTCACCGGGGGGTGCTATGGCACTGAGGTGGGTGGGGGGACAGGGAGCACTGCTGCGGTTAGCATTTGGGGGTACTTTACTCACAGGGGGCCAATTCCTAAGTGTTGCAGGGGCTCTGGGGGTTTGGTTCCACTGGCTAGGTTGCCATGGGGGGTTGCCTGGCAGGTTCTAGGTGGGTTGGGAGTTTGCATATTTGCTGTGGTCTTCCCAATATCGTTGGTCAATCTGTGTGACCAGAGTCATGTATCCTTTGTAGGTTGGTTGCTTTGGGGCAAGCCAGAGGATGTCCTTAATGCATTGTGGGAGGGCGCAGCAGAGCGTGTACCAGAAGGCATTGAAGTTCTAGCCTGTTTTATAAGCCTCTTTTTCAAAATGTACAATGAATGTGGTGAACTGTTCCTTGGTCTGCATGCGGAGGTTGAAGAAATTGTCTTCCACCTCAGCCACTGTGTCAAAGACGCCATTGTTGGGGTTGTACCAGAGCAGGGCCATGTAATAGTTGAAGGCAGTCCCTTGAAGGTATGATGTGGCAAAGGCAACATGGAAGCTTTCAATCTGGAAGGTTAGTGGTTTTGCCTGAAACATATCAAGACACTGTGTCAGAAAGGTGCACCACTTCCATGGGTCTTGGCCATTGAAGGTCTTGGGTTTCTGGATGTCAAGCCATCCTTCTCAGGCCATAGCATCCCACACATTGTCAGCACTTTCCCTCCACCTGGAGGAGGAGGTAACTATTATTACTACTATCCTGTGCCATTGTGTTATGGGGAGGTGGCCCTGCCTGGTAATAGTAGTAATAATGGTTACCTCCTCCAGGTGGAGGGAAAGTGCTGAGAGCAGGTGTCTATCCTCTGGGAGGTTCGCCAGGAGGTCCAGGATCAGGGGGTCCACTGTTCCAGGGGGGTGGTCTGGAGGCCCAGGTGGGGGGCAGGAGTCGGTCCAGGGGTGGCAGGTTGTGGGGGCCTCTGGGGGGTGGGGTGGTGGGGGTGGTGGCAGTGGGGGTAGTGGCAGTGGGAGTGGTCCTGTGGGTTGTTGGGGGCCCTGGCAATAGGAGGGCTCTTGGGGGGGAGCAGGTTGGGCCTCCATGGGGGGTCAGCAGAGTTCAAAGTATAGCATTACTTCCCATCAAGGGTCTTGATTTTGTGGGTATGTGGCCAAGGGCATGGGGCCCTGAGGGGGTTGTTTCCAAGGGTGAGGAGCATCTCAAGCGGTCCCATTGATGTACTGGAGGATGTCATCAGAACTGGTGCTGTCAGGTTGAGTTCTGGGGGGAGGGGGTGGGGGGGTGGTCACATGTTTTGAGGTGCATTGAAGGGCTCTGGGGGGGCAGCAGGGCATCCCCAGGTTTCAAAGGAGCTAGGGACAGAGTTAGCTCAGCAGCAGGTGGAGAGTCCTACTGTGCATGTGGCAGGCTGGTCAAATAGACCTCCCACTGGGTTGATGGCATGCAGGATGTTTGAGGCAGCCTGATGCTCTTCCCATTATTGTTGCTCTGGGGTGGGATTGGGCACTAGAGGTTCTCCCCATTGGATATGGAAGGAGCGGCCAGCATCTGTGGGGTCGTCAAAAGGTCACAGAAAGGGTGAAATGTGGATTTCCTCAATCAGGGCCTAGTATTCTTCCCAGAGCAATGTGTTATGCTGGAAGGTTAGTTTTACCTGGTCTGAGCAGGTGCCCACAAGCAAGCATCCTTGAAAATCAACCAGGCAGTTGGCCCATTCCTTGGGGGAGCCTTCAAAGTCATCCTGTTCTAAGTCCGTGAGTAGGGCCTGGATCCATTGAACAAAGTCTTCTGGGGTCATTTGGAGGATCCAAAGGATTTTGTCATGTTGCTGATTGTAGGCCCTGGCTTGTTGGCATTGTTCCAGGGGTGAGGGGGGTGTCCTAGCAGGGAGTGCAGTGGTAGGGTGATACCAGAGTCAGGGCTTGGGGTGGGGGTTTCACAGGGGGTTGGTAGCTATAGTAGGGGGGTGGGGTGAAGGGTCCCATGCTTGGGAGTACCAGGCAAGACCTGTCAGGGTAGGGTGGGGTCTCCAGAAGGCTGCTGGGCAAGGTGCAAAAGTGGGACCCATCATTTGCACATGTTGACATGAGGTTTGGAGGCAGTCTCTGGCTTATCAAAGAACTGTAACTATTCTGGGCATAGTCTGGTGCCCAATGTCGGTAGATGGGGTATTGTTCATATGGGGTTGGCAGGCAGAGGGGTTGGTGGATTTGGGTGGGGTAGTAGTCGGGTACCAGGCATTCATATAGGTTGACCTGGTATTTCAGGGGGTAGTAGTTTTGCGTGTACATAGCCATTGAGAGCAGTGTAAGGAAGAGTCTCAATATTATGTCAGGTTCCGCTGACACAGGGGCCTTTTCTAGTAAGCAATGACTTTACAAGGCGCAAGCAAGTGCCGAACTATGTAAATGTAGGGTTGAGAGCTCTGGAATGAGTTCTGGGGTGCAAGACAGTTGTGGAGTGAGTCCTGGGGGTGGTGGGCTTACTCCAGGGTTGGGCAAGTGGTTGAGTTGACAGGGGGAATCCCAGAGATGAGACACAAGCAAATTTAGTAAAGTGGAGTGCATGCCAGTCGATGATGTGTGTGCCAGAGTAGTAACTAAGGCAAGCATGGAAGAGACAGAAACAAGCACAGAGAGATTTCAGACAGAAAGTTAAGCAAACACAGATAGTTATTGGTAATATTGAGACTAAGGTACATGGGAATTACCTATGGTCCTTATATACTATGGCAGGAGAGAGCACTGTCTATGAAGGATTCTGGGGGGATCCGGGGATTGTTTGTGTGGTGGTGGGGCAGAGGGCAGTCATATTGAGGAGATGTGATGTGTGGACAGCCTGGGTTGATGCAGAGTGGCTGGGTGATCTGTGTGATGGCCCCGGGGTGATGTTTGATGGTTTATGGTGTGCATGGATAGTAGCGTGTGGGGTGCATGATGGTGGCGTATGATGGGTGGTCCCAGGGAGGGTCAGGGCTCTGGGAGCTGTTGGAGGCTTTAAGGGGTAACAGGGGGAGGGTCGTGACACATAACTGCAATCTCTCTCTGGCCAGAAGGTGTGGTTTCAGAACTGAAGGCTCAGGTACCAATCCTATGGAATAAGGCTGAGGTTTTTGGTGAAAAAAGGTTTCTATCTTCATCTGGTGCTGGTACAAATAGGTGTCTATGGCTTTTGCCAGAATTCTTTGAAATCAATCCAGTCTTAATTTTGTAGTCTTTCAACCTCTTTGAGTGTCTCTCTGGATTCATTATCAATTGTTTTAAGTCTTCTGGTATGTACTTGCTGTTTGTGCTCCACTCAATGGTCTCTTGTTTTTGGGTCATCAAAGTTAACAATGAATGGGGTAAGTATTGTTGGGATGATGAGTGCTAGCAATAAGAGCTCTTTTCCTGGATATCTGCCTCTGGAAAAACCATTGGCTGGCAGGATTAAGCTTGCTCGGTACATATCTAGTGTGTATTGTGATGTTGTACTGCCAACACTCTTCATGTATCCATTTGAATATGTTGTTGACTTGTTGGTTTTTGCTTCATCCAATGCACCACTCCTCCACCACTCCTTTGTTATTCCCATATACTCCAACATTGTTCCCTGATTTTTGTTCATGAACAACTGTGATGACGAGCAGGGAAAACCCAGCTGCCTCTGCCCAATCAATGTCCCTCCCATCTGTTTTCCAACTAGGAATAAGTTTCCAGGCCCTCCATCTTTCTCCAATAGTGATGCCAATTCCAGTTTTGGAGCTTGCATTGGAGTATCCTTCAATGTTAATGACAGGTTGCAGTTCCAAACTTGATCTTTCCACTGGTTCAGATAATAAGGTCTTCAGGTGTTCTCTTTGGAGGTGTACGTGGCTTGAAAGAACTATTATGGAATAGTCCCATGAAGGCCTCTAGGTTGGTAAGAAACACTCATCCATATGGAGCCACAAAGCATGCATGAAGCAGCTTTCCATATAGTTCTTAGACATCTTTGAGTGAATAAGTTTGTCTCTTTTTGCACTCTGCAATGGCTTGCAGATATCTTTCTCTTTTTTCCAATAGGATTCCAACTCTCTGAAATTGTATATTCCACTCAAATCCAATATAGAGCACACTGTCTCCAAAAGAGATGTCTTTGCTTGTTTTCCAAGGAATGCTCAGCTGTTCAGAGATAGCATCAATGTCTTGCATGGCATAAGCATATGGGAGATCTGCTTTGGCCCTGGAAAATGAAAGGGTCAGGTTTTTGAGTTGTTCTGAAAGATCTTTGTCATATTCATCAAACCTGTTGTCTGGATTTTTGGTACCTTGGTACTATAGTCTTCCTTCCTCATGCCTTCTTCCTCCATCTTCTTGAATTTGTCTTGCCCACTGTTTTCTGGACTCATTATATTCCTGCAGAAATTCTCAACATATCTTGAAAAAGATGTGATCATCTACCCATTTGATACTGGTTCCATTCCATTAGCTCAAATGATTTGAGCTCCCACATCTGCCACCACTCCATAGCATCCACAACTAGATGCTAGCCTGAAGCAGTCCATTGTATCAATGGCATATGAATCTTTGCCTGGAAATCTAACTACAAGGCCAGGCCACTGCGATGGCTTTATTGGAACTGTTCTATAAGCTTCTCTGACATCCCTGATTGCAGCTTGAGACCCAAGTGGTAGCCAAGAGATGAGCAAGTAAACAGCCCTGAAAGTCCCCCAAGTACATGGGAACATTGAAGAATCAATTCCACTATTGATCAAAGCTACATGTAACGCAGTTACTGAGCCTTTCATGCATGAGACCATAAGTCAGAACCTATCAATTGATTCTGGCTACGGTTGTGCAAAAAGACTACTTGAGGTTATGTAAGTAACCTCACAACTTATATAGTAATTACATAATAACTAAGTAAAATAATAACTATAAAGTAATAACACTTTATACCAGTGCTGTAACGAGCACGATCCATTACACTATACCATTGGATGGATTATGAGGGAATGACAGATTTTAAATAAGGCAATACTTTTCCAGCTTGTTTGGCTTTGGGACAATGCATAAAGGTGAGGTTTGAAAAGGTCCAAGTAAGTCTTCAACCTGGGATCTTGAATAAGGACCCAAGTAATGCCCTTTCTCAAACTCAATTTGCACAATTTTCCAAAACTCAAAGGATAGATCATCAACAGATTGTTTGTTATTTGGTGTTGTGGTGTTATAGACCTTAGGAATCCCAGCATCAAAACCCCACTCCAGACTCTTAACAAGGTCTGAATATTGCTTCTGAATTCCTGCTTTTGTGATCTGAACTTCCCAGATGTCACCTTTATAAGGGGTGGCAAATTTAAAGTTGTTGTGCAAAAGGGCACTTTTGAGCTCTGTGACTCCTTTTCCCACATCCTGAGCATTTGTGCTTGTGGTTATGTGAAGTGATTTTGCATCTTCAAGGCTTCTGCCAATCTGTGCATATTTCCTTTCCTTTGGGATTGAGTAACCTGTTGTTTTTGCTCTGTTGTACCCAGGTGCTTTTTTCATCCCATAAGTCTCTTGTGGCACACCGCCAGATATTGTGTGTGTGATGACCAAGACATACCATGCAGGCTGCATTGGTTGAACTTCTTTCTTTGGTCAAAGGACCTGCATGGGCTGGAAAAAACTCTTCTCCTTTCTTTTGCTTCTGCCTAACTATTCTTTGATCCGGTGACCTGGACTGTTTTCTTTTTCCCCTGTCAGATTGCAGCATGATTGATGATTCATGCTTATAAGCATTAAGGTCTGCTCATAGTATTCACACACTGAGGCAGGTAATTTATGCCAGTAGTAAAGCCCAGATCAATCATGTTTTATTAATGATCAAGCTGTTATCACAATTATAGCATTGGGAGGGGTAAACAGATTATGTGCATCCATTTCTGATTACATGGTATAAATAATGCATCTAATGCCATAGGTGAGAGTTGTCCTCCCCCAAGGTTTGACAATCAGGTTGTCATGCATGATATTCGCCAATGAATATGTCATCATAAGCCAACACCATTATGTGCACAGCACCAAGTGCATTCACCATCAGTGTCAAGGATTAGGCCATGTTTTATGCTAACAAGCAAGTTGTTCCATGGAAATACACTACATGCATATACATTCTTTTTTTTTCAACATTTAAAATTTTTTATGACAGATCAAATTAATCATAATACAAATGTTAGCTCTAACCCATCTGAGCTGACAATTGGTTACTGACCAGCCATTGCTGCTTCCCTCTTCAAATTATATGTCCTTCAATGACCTTAAGAGCCTTTTATCAATTAACCTGCCATCCCTTGGTGGGTTCTTTATTTGTTGATGCCACTCTCTTCTCACCCTGGCTTGGTATAACAGCAAGACTTTGTTTCTGGTGGTCCCCTCTGTTTGCATCCTGTGATGTGTCAGCCTGAAAAAGAATGTGTGCATGGCATCCACCATGCTTTTTAGCCATTTTTCTTGAATTATATGATTGAGAAAGTCAATTGATGCAATGCTCATTTGCTCCCAAGGGAGGTTCTCATCTTGAACAATTTTGGTTTTGGTTTTGAAATTGGCAGCTGGCTTGAGAGATAATATCTCATTGTCCTGCGCCAGCATAAAAATGTCATTTGCAGATACTGACTCTGTCTTTGCAGCTTTAGCTCTTAATTCTGGAGTGAAGTAACTCAATTCAATATACTCTCTCTCCTTGAGCTTCTTCAATGCAAAGCTTGCTGGTGTGTAGTCAATTCTTTCCTGCACTGGCTTTCCTGCTACAAATCTCAGCCCTTCTTCTTCTTCAATACCAAGAGAGTGTGCCCTAGATTGTAGAGTATCTTCTTCCCCAGTCTGCTCTACCCCTTTTCTCTCCCCCCCCTCTTTGCCACCTCTCTTCCCTCTCTGCCTCTCTCTCTTCCCTTTCTCTTTCCTCCCATTCCACATTCAAAATTCCTCTCAGTACCTCCACTGCCTGCTCATGTGTCATCCTTTTGCTTCTGTGCATCACTTCCAACCTGGCAACACTAAAATCTTCTAACATGAAGTTTGGTGGGGTATCATTATTTGGACTTTTAGGATAATCAAGAATGTTTTTACAATGTTGAGTAGCTTGAAAAATAATGATGTAAAGCTATTTTGTGTGCAACAACAATGCAAGAGCAGTGCAAGCATGTGGTCACTGAAAGAAAAGATTGACCCCATGACCCATGCTCACATCATGCAAAGACCACACCCTGTGACCTGCTCGTTCCTCACATTTTGCAGGCCAACTCTTTTTCATTCCACTTGGCACACTTCAGTTCATTCTGTTGTAGCAGTGGGTTTGGCTGACTGAAGAAACACAAGGGTGTACTACAGCAGATGTGATGGAAAGTAGAGGTACAAGTCAAACAGAAAGATAGGCTGTGAGGATTTAGAGCAGAGACAGACAAAGAGATGGCTACAATAAAGACAAAGAACAAGCTAGATCTAGAACTGAGTATTTCAGAGTAGAGAAGTTCGGAGATGAAGCAATCAAGGGTAAGCTCAAGAGAAAAGGGAGGAAAGAAGGTCGGGAAAGCAGCATCTTGAGCCCAGAGATGATATGATGAAGCTAGTGTTTAGACCAAAGCAGAAAGGTTCAAAGTCGACCTTGACAGTCATGTACTAAGCCAAACACTGTACAGGACCAAGAAGAGAGAGGGTCAGGTAAAGTGCACACTCAAGAACAAGTCAGAACCAGCAGAACAGAGAGTTGTTGATATAACTGAACAAGAAACACAATCCAAACAAGTGCAAGAATGACAAAAACCAAGAGTATGGGACAACAATACATTCCAAGTGAGAAATCGTTTACAATGAAAGACCAGACAGGACTCAGATGAGTATGAGAACAACAGAGACCAAAAATACAAGGTGGCTGGACAATCCAGGCAAGGATTATAATGAAAGACCAGACTGACAGAAATTCAGGCAAAGTGGGGAGTAAAAACCTGTCTTTCTCCTCTTACTTAGAGCCATTTTATATACTTATCTACAGGTTTCAAAGTTGACAATTTATTCCCCAATCCATCCAGCATTGCTAATTCCTCTTGTATTTTGATTTTGACCAACAGTTGGTCTTGCAATCCTAAATTCTATTATCCTTTTCTCCTCATTTGTCTAGTCAATTTCCTGATATTGATACAGATGCTCCAATTTTTGCTGCTGTCCTTTGTCACCCATAATGTTCCTGCATAGTCATAACTCTTTTCAAGTCAAATTTGTCCTATGCATCAACCAATAGCTTTTTGTTCCACCCATCAGTGGTCCTTCTCCCTCTACCACACTATATTAACACACACAAAATGGAGGTGTGTACTTTATCTATAATCCATACCATCTTACATATTACTTATTCCCATCACCTAATTACATTTGTTTGTCTAGATAACGGAATTTAATTCATCTTGTATTAATGTGCACAAAACTGAGTTACATTTGTCTGTCTAGACAAACTACTACATGTTAATCTTGATGGGTTATGGGCCCCATAGCCTGACAGCACAACAATAAAAAGACAGACTAAACAGAAGCACAAGCTTCCACCTCCAGCTGTGACAACTGGACCTTGATCTTCCTAAGATCACCTAGATCATTCTTGGACACACACAATGTCAAAAAACACTGAACCATGCCAGATGCTACCACATGCCCAACACTCGAAGGACCTGAGAACTTCCAAATCTGGAAGACGAGAATATTGAGAAAACTCAGACAAGAGAAAGTATGGGAAATGGTCTCAACAGAACTGTTACCAGGCACATCAGATGTGCAAACCACACATTCCAAAAGCTAGGTGATACATGACTCAAAAGCCATGGGCATCATAATTGCATACATGTCCAACAGCTCATTACTTGAGATCAGCAATCTACCACATGCAAAGGACATGTTTTATAAGCTCATGAAGATTCATGAGAACACAAACATTGGTGTGAGCATCTTTTACACTTACACCCACATGAACCATCTCAAATGGGATGGGTCTCCATCCTCACTTAATAACTACATCTCCATGATATTGGCCACTGACACAAAGCTCACTGCAATGAAGAGGCAGATCAACTGCAAGTTCCTTGCATTCATATTACTGGATTCTCTCCCTGAAGAAAGTGCATGGGAACCTTTCTGCATGACAGTTCTGAACTCAATGTCCTTGGAAATCCTTTATCCTTTTTAGAAGTTGTGAACTGCCTCAGGTTTACTGTAACTGCTCAACAGGGATCATCATTGCCTGATGCCACCCTCAAAGCTGACACAACCACAAAACAGAAACCCAAAGTGAAGACTAATTTGTTGTGTGATTTCCACAAAGCCACCTCCCACAACACATCTGATTGCTGAATGGTCAAGGAACAGAAGAATGGAAAAAGGAAGAAAGCCAAAAGGAAAGCAAAGGCAAAGGCAAACTGAGCCAGCTATGATTCTGAGTCAGAGTGTGAGGATTTGAATAGTGTTGAGAGCAATTTGGATAGAGAGACTACCAAAAGTTCAAATACCAAATCTACTCATATTTATAAGGCATTAACATCACACATTTTGGCTTATGTCAGGAGTGCATCAAAGGACTTTACCTGCTTGCAAACTATAGCTGATTTGGGTGCATCAACTCACATAACACTGCATCATAAGTAGTTCAAGTGCAGAACATTCAAGGAGTTAAACCCCTCCATAAAATCCATTTCAGAGACAACTCCCATATCAAAGCCATAGGAATTGGAACTGTCATGCTTGTGTGCAAAATCAATGGCTCCACCTAAACCACCAAACTCAAAAACACCCATTACATACTATCCTTCCAGCTCACCCTTGTCTCAATACATTGTCTTGACAAGGATGGATATTACACCATTTTTAAGAATAGAGCATGTAAGATCAAAACTGCAAAAGGGCAAAAGGTAATGCTCACCAGATCACACAAAGGAGACTTATATCATCTGAACATCTCCTCTCCAACACCACACTTGCATCTATCAACATCAACATGCTATATTGGTGCCTTACCCACATATCTCCAAATCAGCTAATCCAAATGGTGAATGATGGGTGCATCAAGGGAATTAGCAAAATGATGGGAAAGCTGAGCTACTATGAACCCTGTATATTAGCAAAGTCAAAGAAACTCCCTTTTTGGCATGAGAGGCAAAGGGCACCAGCAGACCTGAAAATCCAGCAGATTGCCATGGAAACAAATACTGGATATTGTTTATTGATTGGTATAGGTGTTTTCCCTGGATATAATTTATGAAATGGAAAAGTGAGGCTTTGGCATGCTTTCATGAATTTAAAAACAATGTTTGCACATATCTAAAAGCTGAAATTGGGAAGCTCTACCTGTTCAAAAACTCTATAAACTTCTTCCAATCAGATAATAGAGGGGAATATGTTGGGAAGCAATTTCAAGAGGAGCTCAGCAGAGCAGGCGTCATACATCTCACAATAGCACCCAATACCCCTGAGCAAAATGGACTGGCTGAAAGAATGAATCAAACACTTGTGAACATGGCTACAGCAATGCTCATAAAATCTGAATTACCAAAGTCCTTTGGGTCAGATGCAATGTCAATGGCTACAACAATAACTGGGAGAACACCAGCTGCCAGCTTGAAGGGCAAAGTACCTTACACTGAGATATTCAATCAGAAGGCAGACATTTCTTGGTACTGACCATTTGGGTCTGTGGCTTACATCCTGGTCCCAACGGACAAACAGGAGGGAAAATTTGCAGACAAGGCATGCAAAGCCATTCTAATCAGATACATTGCTGGAAAGGAAGCCTGTAAACTTTTGGATGTAAAGACAAGGAAGGAATTTACCAGCTGCTATGTCTGTTTTGATGAAGGCCCCCATCTAATTCCAGAACCTGCTGAACCTGAAAGAAAAACACAGAAGCTAGGCTGCAAGTAGGAGCTGAATATGCTGCAACCAGCATTAAACAGTGTGTCCAACAACCAAAATGAAGGTTACAATTCTGATGACAAATCAGTAGACAGCATCAGCACAAGGTCAGTGGGAGCACACCAACCAGAGACTCCTGGAACCAAAAGCGAGTACTACACAGCAAAATCATTGCCAGGCTCATCGTCACCTCCATCACTGAAAATCACACCAGACATTTCTTGCAAATGAAAGAGAACTGTTGATCAAAGCCAGAGGATCCCAGAGTCAGTGGGAGATCCCATGGACAAAAACCACCCGACATGCACCTGTAAGCATGTACTGCAGGATAGTGATTACTGACAGGCAGTACAGCTCAAGAAGTAGCAAAAAGAGAGCCATTGGGCTGAGAAACATGCCAAGACACTCCAAACTATTGGTGACACTCAAATGGAGGGAACTCACTGTATGTTAAAAGACATCCAGGCATGAGCCAACAATCCAGAACTGAGTGACTGGATAGACCTTACAGAATCAGAAGATGACAAAGAGGTGTATTTCATGGGAATATCCCAAAGCGGCCCATCCAACAACCCATTGCCTAAAAATGGCAAGGAAGCCCTCCAAGGCTCAGACAGCAAGTACTGGAGGCCAGCCATGCAAGAAGGATTACAAAACCTCATTGACAACAACATATTTGAGGTAGTTCAAATTCCCAAGAGCACAAAGTCAATCACCTCCAAATTGGTTTTCCATGTGAAATATGATGCAAATAAGGATGTCAAACTTTTCTACAAAGTGCAAATTGTTGCTCACAGTTTCACTCAGGTAGAAGGGATCCATTACAAAGAAGTCTGGGTGCCAGTTGCAAAACTTGAGTTGATTCATATAATCCTCACCCTAGCAGCCAAGTATGGTTTAGAGCTGAACCAAATAGATGTCACCACCATGTACCTAAATGGAGAACTGCAAGAGAGGCTCTACATGGTCCCTCCTGATGGTGTAAATGTACCAAGCAAGCACTGCTAGCATTTAAAATGTTCACTATATGGACTTAAGCAAGCAGGGAGAACCTGGAATGCCACACTTGATAAAAAGCTGTGAGACCTCAGATCTGTGCATTTAAACATGGAAACCTGCTTGTATGTGTACCAAAAGGATGACAAAGTGTGCTTCTTGGTTGTATACATAGATGATTTCATCCTTGCAGTGAACTCCTAGCCCTTCCTAAACAAAGTAAAAAGGTGACTAGCAATTACTTTTGAAATGTGTGATCTAAGAGCTGCAACCTACATTTTGGGAATTCAGATCAAGCAAACTGAAAGGCATGCACCATTAGCTTAAATAAACAGCAATATATCAAGACCATTGTCAAGTGATAGGCACAAGTTTGAGACTAATAGCTGAAGACTCTGAAAGCAATGTCACAATCACTGAGATGGAAATTGGAGGGAAACAGGTAACCTACTCCAGCATAGTCAGTTCCCTCATGTATGCCATGATGGGGACCAGACCTGACATCACTTACACTATTGTTGATGTGCCCAAAATTTAGCTAATTGCTTTCCTAGTAAGCTGCACTTAGCCTTGTTTTGCATTGGGTTGGAGAGACGTTGCTATGAATTGCAGCAGGTGGTAAGAAGTTGGGGAATAGTAGATGGAACATGATAAGCTTATGAAGCTTCTAATATCTAGCTGCTGTTGCTAAGCACACATGTTGAGAGTGCGAGGTGGCAAGCATTGGTGCCAGCAATGGGAGTGTACCCATATAGTACTGTTAAGACATAAAGCAATGAAGGTGCTAAGAGCTTTTAGCACAGAGGAAGAGAAGTGACACTACTAATTGCTTAGTGCTTTAAGTGGACTTAGAGATCTGAACTCTGGGCAAAAGGTGCTCAGTGCAATTGGACAGTTTGCTACTAACAAAAAGTAAAGTATTTATAGTAAGTGAAGGTGGCAACTTAGTGAAGGGTCAGCAATGACTCTAATAGTTGCCGCTAATGAAAATATAAGTAAAGGTCTATTAATAATACTATAATAAAGGTAAATGCTACTCAGGTATGGTCATGTGGGCAGCTAGCTAAGGCATGCCACCAGATAATGTGCAAGATGTCAGTCTTGTGACATGGTCATAGTGAAAGTGGGTGCTAAATTGTAATGTAGCACATGGGGGCAGTAACAGAAAGTGCCAGCTGTTAGTCAGCTGTCATTATTAAGTCAAAAGCAGGCATAGTTGGAATTAGTCTCAAAGAGGAAAGTAGTGCCAGCAGTAATCTGCTGATGGCAGTGGCAACTACTGGCAGAGTGTGGAGGCAAGATGTGGGAATGGTGGCATAACATCTATCAGATGTCAAGGTTTAAAATGGGGTGGCACATGCAGATAAAGGGTGTGATGTGTCACATGATGAAGACATGTCTAGTTTGGACCTAAAGGGAGCATGTCTCATGGAGACAGAAGCTAGCAAGCTGGTAGTGCCCATGAACTACCATGGAGTGGGCAGCAAGGCTAGCTGGCACATAGATATTGTTCCATGTTTCTAAGTGTTGTACTTGGGTGCAAGCAGAAGATGGTACTAGCTGGGAGACTTGTCAGTAGGAGGTGCTGGAGACTTGCTGCCCAGGCCTAGTGCTAAATAGTGCATAAAAAGCTAAAAATGCTTTGAGCCAGACTGGGGGCTCATCATTGGCATACAAGGACATTTCAGCACAAATCCAAAGTGGCATTACTGGACCATGGCCAAGCAAGCACTATGGTATCTCAACACCACAAGTGATATGGAACTGCATTTTAATGAAAATGATGTAGGCATGGACATGTCTTTCCACAGATATTTAGACGCAGATTGGTCTGGTGACATTGATACCTTGCACTCAACATCTGGCTACATTTTCATATCTATAAGGGGAGCTTTGGGCTGGGCCAGCAAATAGCAAACCATAGTATCTCTCTCATCAACCAAGTCAGAGTACATAGGACTGTGCTACACAGGACAGCATCTGGCATGGCTTCAAACCTTCTTTGAGGACATCAGTTATGTGCAAAAAGGACCTTCAAATCTGCTGTGCAACAATCAAGCCACAATAATTCTAATGAAAGAAGCTCAATATTGATCCCAAACCAAGCACATTCAATGCAAATATCACTATCTTTGAGATGATCTAGTTGTGAAAGGTGAAGCAATTGTATGCTATATTCCTACTGAAGATATGGTAGCAGACATCTTCACAAAGGTGCTCTCACATGATCAATACTGGAAATTCACAAAAGCTTTTTGAGACTCTGCCTCCCCATGAGTGGGAGTGTCAGAAGGTAATGGTCCTCTTGATGGGGTCATATCATGTGTGTTCAGCTACATCACTATAAAATAGTTTTTCATTCTACTTGGCACATCTCAGTTTGTCCTGTATTAATGTGCATGAAACTGAGGTGTGTACTTTATCTATAATCCATACCATGTTACATATTACTTATTTCCATCACCTAGTTACATTTGTTTGGCTAGGTAACGGAATTTAGTTTGTCCTGTATATTCCACTTTGAGCTCATTCAAAAGTCACCTTTCATAGCCCTGATGGTCTTTTTTGATGGCCCCCATGGCCTGGCAACCCTAAATCTGACTCTTCAGACAATGACAACTTTGCTAATTGGATTGACTGCCTTCATAGCTTCATGCATATCATTTAACTCCTTGTCCACCTACTGTGGGCCAACTAACCTCCTGCTAACTCCTTTCTCCACCCCATTGTTCCTTATTATCCTGAACCTGTTGCTGCCCCTGTACACTCTACACCACTGATACAATGTTGCCACATCATCCAGAACATAACAAACACCAGAAGTCAAAATAAACATCTATTAAGGCTGAAAACTGTAAGCTTCTAGTAAAACAAGTTCTAGCAACAATATCTCCCTAAAATACACCAGAAAAAATACAGAACAGACTGGGACAAGGACTATACTAGGCTATACACTCAATAATGGTCCAACCACTGTAATGGGAGGGAAGCATAGGACTGTCAAAAGCACTGGAATAGCATCAATCTGGCAAGATCTAGATCAAAGGGAGATCTAATCTAAGAATAACCAGATTGGGATGTTGGCTGAAAGGAGATAAAGGGAGGATGAATGGAAGAATACAAAGGGAAGATGAATGGAAGAAGATAAATAGAGAGAAGAGCCAAAAGAGGAAATAGAGACCTATGAATGGAAGAATACAAAGGAGGAAGAGATAAATGGGGAAGCAGAAGCTAAGAATAGAAAAGAGGAATGATGGCACAAGAAACTAGCCTGTAGCACTGAAACAGGCATCCAAAAGTGGGAAATGGGATAACAGTTATATTGGAAATAATGGGAAGTCTGAAACTAAAAGTCAGGTGGAGAAAGTGGTCTGTGCACTGTAGAAAGAGGTATAAATAGCCCAAGTAGAGTAGCAAATAAATAGGCAATTGATAGGCAAAGGCTCAGTAGTTCCCAGGAAGTGAATCACTTAGGCTGGAGTTTGTTGAAATACCTCTACATTCAGAAAAGTAAGATTTTGGAAGTAAACTACCTCAATACACAAGCATCTTTCAAAACATCAGTGTGGAATTGGAAGTGGATTTTCTAAGTCTTCAAGAAAGCCTCAGAACTATTAGTATTACTCTAACCAAGTACTACACCACTAGCCTTGCTGCTTACAGGCAAAACAAGGTGGCAAGCATCTGTATTGTCAAAGAACCACAGCCACTTCATGAGGATTTCCAAAACCTCACTTATGATGCCATACTCCATAGTGCTAAAGCCATTGCTGAAGACTTGTGCCTAGACATTGTGTGGCAGTGGGCCAAAGACCTTAAGTGCTTGCTTGACCTTACTGACAATGAGTATGCTTCCTTTATCTGCTGTGGCACCCATGTCTTCCTCAGCAACAATCACCTTTGGTGCCACCATTGCAACGGCATACACAAACTGGTCATCAAGCCCAACAGATGCCTATGTATCCTCTGCACCATGCATGATGACCTTGGTCACTGAGGCCTCTATGCAACTCATGCTGCCTTATTCAAGTGCTTTTTCTGGCCCTACATCCATGCCAACATCACTTGGTACATCAAATCTTGCCACCTCTGCCAAGTCCAGCAAACATGCCAGCTCCTCATACTGCCTACTATCACTACTCCACCCTTCTTTTTAGCAAAATCTATATCAACACCATGCACATGCCAAAGTCTGGCTGCTTCAAGTATATCATTCAGGATCACTGCTTGCTAGTCTATTGGCCTGAATTCAAGATGCTACAGCCCAAAAATACTGATGCTATCACTAAGTGGTTATTTGAGGACATCATCTGCTGATGGAGTGTGCTAAGAGAAATAGTTACTAACAATGGCCTGCCTATTGTCAAGTCCCTCTCCTACCTTGCAAAGAAGTACAACCTCGACCCTATATGCATCTTTGGCTTCAACAAGGCCTAATCAAGCACCCCCATTTTGATGTGTAGCAGGCACTCTTCAAAGCCATTGATGGCAATGAGTCCTGTTAAAGTGAAGCTGCCTATTTCATCTTCTGGTCCAAAGATGTAATGATACATAAGTGCATGGGCTGTTCCCTATACTACACCACTACTAGTATTCATCTCCTCCTCCCTGCTGACATTGTGAAAGCAACCTACCTCCATCCTGTGCCAAATAGCCTCTTATCAGTGACTGATCTTATCACCTACCAAGCTATTGACTTCCAATGCCAGCCTTCACAACACCATCTTTGCTGCCTGTTAGCAAGCTACCATCTGCTTCAAACTGGATTACCAGGCTACTGTCCATGACTATAACTTTGGCCATAAAGCACTAGTTCTTTTGTGCAACTCCAAGATAGAAACCACTTATAATAAGATGCACTCCCAATACTTAGGGCCTTTGATAGCCATCTCACATAATCAAGGCAGTGCTTATGTCCTCTGTGAATTAGATGGCTCTATCATCCACCACACCATTGCTACCTTCTGACTGTTGCCATGCCTTGCCTGCCAACATATTTCCTTGCCACTTGAGGCCCTCAACATCAATACTGCCAGACTCTGTGAGCTGGAAGAGACCAACTTCTTTGATGACAATAACCACTTCAAGAAGATAACAATTAGCCACCTACATGCTAAGCACACTCTTTTTTCCTTTATGTACTACAATAGTGCTGCTCATTATCTTAATTATACTTTACAGACTTTTTCTCTAGTATATCTATCTGCTGCTAAATGCTAAGTCTTACTCTTTACACCAAACAAAAGAGCCTTCTCAGCACTAAGCTTGACACATCTTCATCTGACAAAAGAGTTGTGTGAGCAATCTTCTTGCTGCCCCAGCATAGCAGCCACTGCCAGGTGTAAAGTTGCTCACCTGGCTGATACATCCAACCCTGCATCAGACTCACTAGCTGATTTCCTCTCTGACTCATCACCCAAATCACCACCCAACTCCCTGCCTAAATTGTCACCTGACCTACCATCCTCTGGACCTACTGGTGCAGCAACTGGTGCCACCACCTCCATCTCAAAATTTATTAACAGCAGTGTCTTGCTATCCACTGCACTCTTACTACCCATTAATATACAAACTAAAAAGATAAGTACTGCAGATGCACCTAACACTGCTTGGGATGGCACTTGACATATCCTGCAGTAGCCTGCTTGCTGCTAATGCTTGCTGCATCCTCTCCACCACCACCTCCAAATCAATGCCACCCATACATGCTTAGCAGGCACCTTCCCCTTGCCTTTGCTAGGCATGGGCAGCATTTATTGCTTATATGGCCTGAGGCCTCCTCCTGAGAATACTCCACCATCTCTGCCATCACTATTGCCTGCTAGTCCTGCTCCCTCTGCTACCATTCAATTGAGCCTTCTGCTACTTCTTCCTCCTGCTGCATTGGCAACACCAGACTCACTGCACTAATCAATGCTGTCAGGGAACCCATCTTTCATCCCTCCTTTTCACCCTCTAATCCTCCTCCAGCCACCCTTGCTATAATTTTTCTTTATGCATTTCCTCAAGCTCTACGAGCCAGTACTACTCTCAGGACTCTAGCTGCACTGGTTTTCTGTCCATAATTCATTTACTGTCAGTCTTCCAGCACAGCTGCATTGAGACCCCTATTTCATCTCTCATTATCACCATCTACTTCTTCTCTAGCCACCCTCACTATAATTCTCCCTTATGCATTTTCTCAAGCCCTATCTGCTGGTATAACCTCTAGGACTCTAGCTGCACTGGTTCTCTGTCCATAATTCATTTACTGTCAGCTCCCCAGCACAGCCACTTCTAGGTTTGGACAATCTCAGGTTTCCACTGTTTTAGGTTAGGATTGAGGCTTTCTGTTATTCTGTACAGTAGCTCCCACACATCCAGAGCCTTGGAAGTGCCACCTTTGGCATAGAGAATCCCCAGAGTTGTTCTCTTTGGATCTCCCTCTGCCAGGTGTGTAGCTATATCTGTACAACTTTAGATAGTATTGAATATATACTTTGGATCTTCCTCTGCCAGCTGTGTGACTTAGCCATAGCCTCCAAAGGTTGCCCTTACAGATGCCACACCCTCTGCCAATGAATGCCTGCACCTGTTGCACTAGCAAGGCCCACTTATAATTTTTGGTGATGTGCTAGTCAGGCACCCTGCTCTTCTTGCATGTTTTGGTGCTGTCCAACATGCAAGCACGCTTCTGCAGCTCATACTGGTAGCAAGGCAGAGCACTCAAAAAATATGAGCAGCCCTCAGGATAGTTTTCTTCCTAGCATTTGTCACACTGCTAATAGTTAATTAGTCTTTAAGGTGGCAAGACAGTTACAAAAATCACTCACCTCACTAAACAACTGCTTGTACTGATGATGCATCCTTGGCATTGCTGACACCTTCCCTTGCAACTATGGCATCAAGTCTTCCTTGCCAACCCACTATCCAGAAATGTGTCCTTCTGATGCAGCTGCAGCTCAGCATTGGTAAAGACTGTGCAAATGGGCTCCTTTAAAATGAATCAGTGCCGATTCTGACCCTTCCCTCCACATGTGACTTACTGCATACTGAGGGGGCTCTACCTCTAAACCCTGTGCAAGTTAGCAATCATTGCCATATCCTGTGCTTGCCAACCCCCACTTTTGATAGTGATCCCACCTAGCTCACCACTGGCATGGAGATCCTGCTGCTAGTAGTCTTTGTTCTAATAGGCATAATGAGCACCTGAGACTTCTCATGAGTGGCACTGCCTTGCTGCTCCATATGCTCACTCTTGTTTGCAATAGGCAGTTTTCACTGACTTGCTGCTCACTTTAGCTAGCTGTCCATATGACCACTCCTGAATAGCATTTACCTTGATTATAGTATCATAAATGGACCTTTACTTACATTTTTCATTAGTGGCAACTATTCAAGTCATAAGTTACTGCCTTTACTTACTATAAATACTTTACCTTTTGTCAGTAGCAAATCATTGAATCACACCAAGCTCCTTTTGCCCTGCAGCATAAATCTCTAAGTTCACTAAAGCCACTAAGCAATTAGCTGTCTCACTTCTTTCTCTTGGCACTAAAGTTCTTAGTGCCCTTGTTGACTCTCATCTTAACAGTACTGTACAGGTACACTTTTGTTGCTGGCACCAATGTTTGCTACCTTGTGCTCTCAACTTGTGTACTCAGCAGTAGCAGCTAAGATCTAGAAGCTTCGCAAGCTTACCACCTTCTATTCACCATCCCATCTGTCAGGAGACTACTATTTCACTGCTACTTCTTCACTCCTCAGCCACTACTTCCTCACTCCTCAGTCCTGCTCTCTACTTTCTGTACTTAGTCTAAGGCCAAACTCTTTCAAGCATCAACTGGAGCTGAGTTTCAAAAGAGGGAGTATTTCTGACCAACTTGCTATCATTTACTCCCTCTTTTCAAACTCAGCTGCACATGTGACCTCA
>JAGGAT010000481.1:0-27803 GCA_017657195.1 Termitomyces sp. T70a
CTTAGTCAGCTTTTTACTGTAGAAAAAGAGAAAATTCCTTTGTTCAAAGACTTTTTCCATTAGAAATTCACATGTTGAAAATAACATGACAGGTTTCCTTTTCACTTTTTCTTAGGGAAATACATTAGTGAGCTTTCAATTCCTCTTTACCAAAGAAAAAGTATAAATTTTCCAAAGATAAATGCAGAAAGAAATACATGATGGCTTTCAATGTCTGTTGAAAAGCTCAATATGATTCTTCTTTCTGAAATAATCATGCAATGAGATATTTTAAAGATTTTCATGCTATTTCCCCTAGCAACATAGTAGTAAAGAAATATGATTTTTATTCTAGGAACAGTTCAGAGAAAGATATAAATTTTCCTAACTTTTGCAACAAGAAATTGCTTACATATTTCTTATGGAAAAACAGCATGGAAGTAGCATGACAGCTTTCCTTGTCTCTTTTTCTAGAGAAAACAGGTTCCATTGCCAGCAGTGATCATTACTTTTAGTTGTCACAACACAATTAGTTGGATTCATCTTGTTACAGGTGTATACAGTATTGTTTCTTACAATATATCTCGTTACAGAATCCTGTTGTCATGTTGCAATTCGAACCACTGATAACAGCCTTACATTAGTAAGGCCAAGTTAAACCCCCTCAGAGAAAATTTCAGAAAATTCTGAAAAATAACAAAACAACAAAATGCAAAAACATGAGATATCCATTTTACAAAAGTATTTATGAGTCATGTGGATGGGGACCACTAGAATTCATTGGTCCCTAGGTTTTAAAAAAACCAATCACCCATGCATGTAATCATATTCTCTCTCTCATTCCCATATTAAAAAAACAATTATCCATGAATCATTGTATGCTTCACTTAATCACACCTAACCTCTTCATCCCAGGTTTTTTTTTTCTAAAAAAAACCAATTACCCATATGTGTAATCACATTCTCGTGCACTTGTGGTTTCCTAAACTCAACATCCCCAGGTTCAAAAAAAAACCTGAATCACCCATACATGTAATCACATTCTCTCTCTCGTGCGTTGCTCAATCACAGTTAACCTTATCATCCCTAGTTTTTTTTTTAAAAAAAAAAAAACACACACACACACAATCACCCACTAGTGTAGTGTAATCATTTGCGTAGACACTTCACTTGACATACTGTCATGTGTTGGAAAGTGAAACTCTTTAGCATTTTTTTTTTCTGTAGCTGTATCCCTAGGTTGAATACTCTTCAAACTTTTAGGCAAGTATAAGTCCTTACTGAACTACTATGTTATATTTTTTGTAGGGACAATTATAATGGTTGAGAAACGTCAGCCCATGACCAAGCGAGAAGTAGCAAAAAATCGGGAAGCGAAATTATTGTCACACCCTGGTCACAAGCTCAGTTCTGGCTCCGCTTGGAAGGTGACTTGCCGGATGGTCAAAGTTTTGCACTCGGGGACTCATGTGGTTGCTGTTATTTCTGGTTCACATGGTGCATATTTCTACAAGGAAATAAAAGATGTATGTATTACTGAGGAGAGTTACATTTTAATAAATCAGAATGACAGTATAAACTATATGAGGGTGCAAAGCGATGGTCTGAATTATATGGCATTGTTGATGGACAAGGGTATCCTTGGGCTGTAGATGAGTGTGTTGGAGGGAAGGGAGGATGAGATAGGATTGGTTGTATAAAAAGCAATGTAGCAGGTAAGGTATCAGCCATGGTATTGAGGCGATGGTGCTGTAATGGTGGCTGTAAATCTAAAACCTCATCATGGTTGTTGTTGTTAGTTGGCATGGATCGTTTTTGTGACTGCTTGAATAATCCAGAAAACTGTCCCTTGTCCTTCAGCTCTAGGTGCTTGTCAAACTCATTCTCAATACATCGTTGTAAGTCAGCTTTGGTTCTGATAATAGACAAGCTGAGAACTGATGCTAAGCCTTGCAGCTCAGTCTTGTTCTTTGACCCAAGTGATCCTGTAAAAACCATTTGTGCACCCATTGCTGTCCATCAAATCAAATTCTCCTTCTCTGTTGCATCTTTCTTTGCCCTTTTTTCTGCCTTATCCCTCTCCTTCTCATCACGTTTGGCCCACTCCTTCTGTGCTTCCCTCAGTCCTTCATCTGAGGTTATGACATGTGCAGAAGTGTGAATCCTTCAGCCCTGCTTTGCTTGCTTCTCAGAATGTCAATTTGCTTGGTTTTGAAGAATAGCTATTTCACATGTAGCAAAGACGACATGAACTTCTGCAGAATCACATTGCACTTGTACAAGTTCAAGTTGAGCACACAAGGCTGCAAACTGATCCTCAAGTTTGTGGCAGCGCTGGACAGATGAGATTGGTTTGGTGATGGAAGATAGTGATGCCGAAGAACTAGATGTGCTTGGTGTGGATATCTGCCATGTTGTCATTGAACATGTACAGAGTTGATTGAAACAAGAACCAGATGGCGTTGGAGTTGAGGGAGAGCAGGGCAAATAATGGAAATTAGACCAACCCATCACTGAGGTTTCTGGATGAGCTGTGAGGGTCCAATCAATGATCTGATCATCAGATCCCATATCCAAATCAGTGTCTGATGCCATTGTGCATGACTCTTTCCATTCATCATCATCACTCTCCTCGCTTTCACTCTGACTGCTGTCCTCCCTCTCCTTATCAAATGGTGCATCTGCTGGAACAAAATCATCAGAGGATGCATCAGGTGCCTGAGGTAGCCTGGTAGATATGCAGATACCCTTGATTTGAGTTGAAGTTGAGTAGCTTGGTGCAAAATTCCTCTCTGTGAAAATTTCAGGAGTGATATCTGACTCTTGAAAGGAGTCTGCTTGTGCAGGATTGATACCTGCCTTATGCCATGCCTGGATAATTGTCTCTTTCTTGAATGCCTTTTCACATGCCTTCATGTATTCCTCAACAACATACTGAAGCTCCATTCCCTCTCCTGTTTGCTCAAGTATTGCAGCACAACAATCCAACCATGCAGTCCCAAGTGGTGAAAAGACTCCAACATCAAGTGGTTGAAGACAATGAGTTGTGTGAGGAGGAAGGCAGAAGAGGTGAACACCATGTTCTCAGGCATATTCAATCATCTCGAGTGTTGTGTGTGATCCATGTCCATCATATATCAAAAGAATGGGTTTTCCTGATTTGTTTCTTGCCTTAGCACCTGGAACAAATTGTTTTTTGAACCATTCTCATGCAATATAGTCATCTGTCCATCCATTTTCAGATGTAGCAATCCTAAAAGCATTGGTCAGTCTGACAACTTTGGTGATTGTAATTATTCAACTCACAACACATCAGGTACACTGTGGGCACCGGAAAATGTTTCCATTGCAAAAAGGGAAAAAGAAACATGTTATGCCATTTCCAGGGCACATATTTCAAAGGGAAAAAGGCATTAGACAATGGAAAATGCCTTTTTCCAAAAGAAAAAGCTGACAAAGAAATGGCATAACATGTTTCTTTTACACTTTTTCCAATGGAAACATTTTCCAGTACCCGCAGTGGTACTTGATACCATTCTTCAAACATGCTTGCACCAGGGTGTAAGGGCGACCTTCAGAAGTTGCAGCTAATCACACAACTGGCAAAGGGGAATCCAAAGTATATTAGAAGCCAGTACAGTATGACAGGAGTATAACTAATCACCTGGCAAAGGGGAATCCAAAGAGAACAAGTCTAAAGATCCCCAGAGCCAGGCATCCAAAAATAGTGTTAAAAGTCACATGGCCTGGTTGTGTAAACATCTGCTGGGGCAAATGCTTAGTCAGCAGCTGCTGGGACAAATGCTTACAAAGCCCACAGCCACTATCCAGCTGGAACTAAAGGTAAGTAAATCAATAGAATAAATGTAAGTATGGAGACACCAGAAAAAGGAGATGAGCAAAGGAAAAAGGAAGAGAGAAGGAGAGAAAAGGGAATGGTGCGCGTGTGTGCATGCACATTGGACTGCACTTGAACGAGGGCATCCCCTGACACAGAGAAGACAAAGCATGGTTTGATTGTGTGAGTTCCATCAGCACAGACCACTTCAATGACCATTACCAACTGAAGATCGTCACTCTTCAAGCGATATTATGACTTGTCCATGATATCAAAGATGAACTTTTCAGCTTTTCCTTTCCGACTCCCTCCCATCTGGATGCCCTTTTCATCCATATTGTATACATTCTCTCAGGGTATGTTGTTCACCTTCATATGCTCTGTCAGTTGCCAAAAATGGTCATGAACAGTTGTATAATTGAATGCTCGTGCACGTTTTGGATCAAGGCCACTACCACACCCCAGTTTGATCTCAGGATGGCGAACAAGGAACCTTTGAACCCAGGATTTCGAAATAGGCCATTGCTGATTCTTTGGAAGCAGTGATTCTACCTTTGGACAAAGGGTTTTTTTTACTGACTGGATGACCTGTGATCCCAAGGTACTTGATCCAATTGACGAGAGCTTCTTCTTGTGCAGGAGTGAGAAGTAGTTGTTTCTTGTGTGCCTTTGCTTTGTGTTCTGTCTTTCCTTTGTAATGACGCCAGAGAGTCAGATATGGGAGTTTGTAATGCTGGGCTGCATGTGTAACAGAGTTAAAAACACCATTTTTCAAGTCTGTACAAGCCTTGTGTATGAGCTCCTCAGTGGCCAGACTGACAGAATTATGGTGAATAGCAGTGCAAATGTTAAGAGAGCAGTAAGTGATTTGGTGCTCCGCCATATGTGGAGTTTCAATAATCTCTATGCTGTCACACTCTCTTATGTCGGACAGAAAGATGTCCTCTTTGTGAGGCTTTGTACCTCTTTCAATTCCTTGGAAAATTATATATAAGACCCTACAAGTCCACCAAAGGGTTTGGCATACTCAGATTTTGCACAACCCTTGTTGATCCATTTCACCGAGCTCTGGTAGGTCACGAAACTTGCTCTGATTTCACACTTCTGGAATTTCTACACTTTGGACAAATTCATTTTCTTACAAACTAAGCATAGAGACTTGTTTGAATATACTATATTAATCTACTGTTTCTTTTTTTTTTTTCAGAAGTCAGAGAGTGAGTGATTTGAGTTGCAGGATGCAAATTTCACATAACAAACCGTTTTCACATTCGTGACACATGGACAGACAGTACATCCAACATCCAAAACAGACGTGTAGAACCTACCATATACCATAAGTTAACCCCCGCCACCTCCCTCCCAGAAAAGAATTCAGAAAAACAACAAAACAAAAAACACAAAACACAAAAACCTGATATTTCCATTTTTACAAAAGCTTCGAGTGTTGATGAGTCATGAGTCGAAGGGGAACCACCTAGATTCATCGATCCCCAGGTTTTTTCCAAAAAAAAAAAAACCACACACACACATCCACCCGTTGGTGTAATCACATCCTCGCACGCGTGGTGGTTTAAACTCGCCATCCCTAGGTTTCTTTGATTGAAAAACCCAATCACCCATGATGCATCTGATGATTCATTGTATGTATTGCTCGATCACACCAAACCTCATCATCCCCAGTTTCCTTTTTTCTTTCTTTCTTTCTTTTTTTCTTTCAAAAAAAAAAAAAAACCAAGCACCCATCGGTGTAGTGTAAGTGTAAGTGTAGTGTAATGTAATCATTTGCGTAGACACTTCACTCGACCTACATCCAAGACGTGTAGAACCTACCCTAAGCTACCCCCCTCCCTGCCTCCCAAAAGAAAAAAAACAAAAAAACAAAAAAAAAATTCAGAAACACGAAAACATGATATCTTAATTATAATACAAAAGGTCGTACAAAACCTGGGGTGTTCACAGGCCATGTATGGGAAGGCTACCTACCACCTTCGTTGATTTTATAAACCCAAATCCAATCACCTGTGCAACGGCATGATGCATGCTTCATCCCAGGTCCAAACGCCCCCCCCCCCAAATCACCCAAACATGTTACTCCGCGCGCACGCGTAGCTCGAGCACACCTAACCTCCTCACCCCACGTTCGGAAAAACCCCCACCACCCGTTTGTACATTAATATTAATATTCTCGAGGCGCGGCGATCCACCGGTTAGATAGATAGTGTGATCGTCTCATAGATACCTCCCTCACACACCCAACATCCAACACCCAACGGACCTCGCGGGACTATCCTCGTGCGCTCACAAGAGGTCGAAATCATCGAGCTAAAGACGCGGGTATTAGCGTGAGCGTGAGGGGAGGGGAGGGGAGGGACGTACCTCGTCGTTATACGCCATAATCGTCCGCTTGAGCTTGGACGTGTCTACCCATGTGACAAAGTCCTGCATGTGCCTATGGGCATTGAGATGTCAAGACTCAAGAAAGAAAGAGAGGGAGGGAGGGAGGGATGTGCACCTTGTTACGAGATACGCAGGGTCAGTGATAGTATCCGGGCCGACGCGTACGTGTCCCTGCTCGATGAATTTCACAGCCTACACGAACGATGCGGGGGAGGGCACGGGTCAACGACACACGAAAAGGAGGGAAAGAGGACGCACGGCGCTGACAGTTTCCGCCATCTTGGACATGCACATGACGACAGCGAGTCTGCGGCGGCAAAACGCCGCGACCGTGAGGTTGTTTTCTATATCGCTGAGCTTGGCGGAGACGTTGAGGACGCCGATGTCGTAGAGCTTGGAGAGGATCTGGCGTTCCATGCGTGTGCGGAAGGGGTCGTTTGGTGGGAGGAGCGAGACGCGGTGGGCAAATGAGCGCAGGGCGCCGCAGAGCTTGTTGTATCTGTGTCCGAGTGAGGTGGTGCTGAGGCAGATGAAAGGGACACTCACTTGCGGTAGTCTTCGCGGTCTTGGATGTGGTACCTGCGCATGACCTTGGACTCGCGGTGCCCAGCATCGTGTTTCCACTATCAAAGGGTTAAAGGAGCACAAAGAGTAGAGACAGATGACACACGTTGATAAAGTCTACGTGCTTGAGGAGCTTTTTCTCGTGGTACTTGAGTGAACGGACCATGACAGATACAAAGTTTTTTTTTTTTTCTTAATTAGCCGGGCCACGTGTCATACTTTCAAGTCGTCGTCGTCGTCGGCGTCGTCGTGGGTTGGCTATGAACGGGAACGTCCGGCCAGGAGTGCCTGCAGCCATGATGAGTCCGTTTATGCAGCAGCCACCTCAGCAGCCCATGCCCCCCGGCCATCTCGGACTGGCCGCGGGGTCGATGTCGGGGCAACAACGCTACACGATGCCCATGCAGGGCGGGCAGCAGGCACGGGGCGTGCAGATGCGGCCTGGGCAGGGAGCGGCGCCTGGCATGGGGCCGTCTGGATGGGCAGGCGGGGGAGGTGGACACATGGTGCCTCTGCACAACGCGAATGGCAACATGGTGGTGCGGCGTGTGCCGTCGCAGGCGCAGATGGGCGCGGGGGGCGGAGCGGGGATGGGGATGGGGACGCAGATGCGGCAGATGCCACACACGATGGGGCAGCTGAGGATGCAAGGCCAGGACCCGCCACGCATGCTCGCGCAGGGCCCGCCCAACCGCGCGGCGTCTGCGCAGCTCATGAACAGTCTGTCCCACCCGCCGTCCATGCCGCCGCCGCTCGGCCCGCCGTTCCAGAATCCCGGCCAGCACCCGCCGCAGATCCCGTCGCCCCGCACGCCCGACGACCAGATCCCCATCATGACCTACGCCTCGGCGCCCTTTGCCCCAAATCCCCAGTTCTCGCCCTTTGTCCCCGCCGCAACCCCGCCCATCGACGGCCCCCAGCCACCCCCGCCCCGCTCGTCCTTCCAGCTCACGCCCGCCCAGCAGTACGAGCAGATGAACGCCCCGCCCGCATTTCCCGCCTTTGACATGGCCCCCCCACGTCCCTCGTCCCGCCACACTCCGGGCCCCGGCCCGCCCCCGCACTCCCATCCACACCTTGACCCGACCAGCTCGGGCCCCGTCCAGCGTCCACAGTCACAGCCACAGCGTCCCACCTCCCAGCAGGCTCACCTCCCACACGCAACCCCGCGCTCCGTCCACCCACCCCTGCCCCGCCCCGCCCCTCCACCCATCCCTCCCCCGATCCCTGGTCCTGCCCCCGCGCCCGGACCCCCACCGAGACCCCCGCAGCCTGCGTCCTCTGCCCCATCAGATACCCCTCCCATGAATTCCGCCGTAATCCCGCGCCAGCCTACGTGAGTCGCTAATTATTTTGATTTTCATCCTTTTTAAACGCGGTTCTAGTATGCCCGTCTTTGGTCCGGGACAAGGCCTCATTCGTCTACTGCAGTTCAGCTCTGTCCTGGCTGCAGAAAAAAATGTGCGTGTCGTTTCTTTTCCACTGCTGCTTGCGCCTCATGCCCGTCCAGCAAAAACTCCAGCTTTCCTGGTGGAAAGACCTCATCAAAGAGTATTTCACCCCAAACGCCATCATGAAATTCACTCTGTGGAAAGACAATCAGCGGACCGAGGCAAAACCATTCGGTCAGCGCCGCCTTTTTATTCTATCCTCAACTAATTATTTCCCAGAAATCGGAGTCCCCATCCTCCCCCGCTTCTTCCTCGTGACCACCCAATCCGGCGTAAAATCAATGACCCTCTCCCTCGACGGCGCGCGCGAACGCATCTACCGCCCAGGACACTCCATGATCGAATGCATCAACGCAATCTGGACATACAAATACAACAACGGGTACACCGTCACCCTGCGCGGCCCGCTCACCGCACACATCGTCGTGACCGCGTTGCCACCGGGACACGCCCCGTCCCCTCCGCCTCCGTCGTCGTCAGGCGGCGCGAGCCAGCCCGCGGTGCCCAACGTCGCGCTTAAATTCGAAGAGTTCCAATTTGACGCAAACCTGCATGACAAGTACGTCTCGCTCGACTCGATACAGGGTACGCGCGGCCCGGGCGGCTCGCCCTCGCTTTCTGGCGTCACTCCTGGGTCGCTGGTGCGCCAACAACAACAACAGCAGTTGGAGGACGACGACAAGAGGTGGGAAGAGCCGCGTGTGACGATCGAGATGGCGTCTATACCCGGCGAGCCGGTGAACGCGTTTGGGATCCCGCAGGCTACGATGCGGTGTCTCGAGCTCGCAGAGAGCGTGTCGGCGATGAAAGACCTTATTTCGTTTTCGAGAGAACAGCGTCTCGGGCCAATCGGTGAGTCGTGTCGTGTCTTGCACAAAGGACGCTGAACCTGGGGGTCTTTTGTGTAGAGGCGCTCAACAAATTCGCGGGACAGCTCCGCGAGATACAGCCGTTTGGCGCGGCGGGGCATCCGGCGGCGGCGGCGGCGGCGACGCAGTCGATGATGATGATGGGTATGAATATGGGCAACGGGCCTTTGAACCCGTTTGCGACGGTGCAGGGGACGTTTCAGAATTCGCCCGCGACGACGCTATACTCGAGCGCCCCGCCCTCCGTCACCAATCCCTCGCACTTGCATCCACCGCACCCGCACGCACATTATCCTCACCCACATGGACTCCCACACGGACTCTCACACCCGCACGGACACGGACTCCCACACCCGCACGGACACCCGCACGGACACGGACACCCCCACGGACACCCCCACGGACACGCAACGACGCCAACAGGCACAACGGCGTCCCCCCAAAACGCACCCCAATCCGCGCACAGCTCTCCGCAAAAACAACACAAATCGATCCCGGGACAACAGACCCCCGGCGGGTCGTCGACTGCTTCTTCGTCTTCGTCGTCGTCGTCGTCGTCGTCTACGGCTACGGCTGGTACTGGTGTGTCTTCGTCGTCGTCTGCGACTATGACGGGGACGGGGACGGGGACGGGGACTGCGTCGCCTGGTATGAGTACGGCTGTGAGCGGTAGCTCTGGTGCCGGCGTGGGCGTGGGCGGGGGCGGGGGAGCTATGGGACCGGGCCAGGGCGCAGGCCCAGGACAAGGACAGGGGCAAGGCCAAGGACAAGGCCAAGGACAGGGGCAAGGCCAAGGACAAGTACCGGGACAAGGACAGAGCCAGGGGCAGGGCACGGGGACGGGGACAGCGACGAACACGCCTGCGATGGCTAGTGCGTCGTTGAAGAGGAAGCAGGGGAGCGAGGCTGCGTCGCCGACGGGGGTGGGGGATGTGCAGCCGCCTATGAAGCGCGCGGTGAGGAGGCGGAGGACGAGTGCTGCGGGTGGGGGTGCGGGTGGGGGTGGGGGGGCGGGGGGGTAGGCAAAGGCGTAGGCTGCTTTGGGGAGCTGGGGAGGGAGGACGACCGACGACGACGACGGGCGGCGCGGCGCGGGACGAAACGAAACAAAACGAAAGGAATGATACTCGGTTTTTTCATAATCAACAACTCTCTTCCGACAACTTTTCTTGCGCGTGTCCCCCCCCCTCGCTGTTGTGTTTCCATTGATCTCCTTTTTCTTTTTTTTTTTGTGTGTGTGTGTGTGTCTTGTGTGTCTTGTTACTACTACTTACTACTACTCTCCCCTCCTCCCACCTCATCCTGTTTTTTTTTCTCGTGTTTCTAGAATCCCTCTCTTTGTAATCTACGATCATACTACCCACCCCCACCCCCACCCCCACCCTCACCCTCACCCCACCCCCACTCATCGAGTACTTTAGTATCCCCACCCCCTCCTCCACATTTTTTGTTGTCGTCGTCGTCGTCGTTGTTGTTGTTGTTGTTGTACGCACCGTATCCTGATTCTTGACTCATTTCTTTCTTTCTTTTCTTTCTTTTCTTTTTCTTTTTCTCATTTTCTCTGATTCTCTGATTTTTCTTTACTTCTCGTTTCCTCCGATTTTCCTTCTGATTTCTACGATTTTCTCCGATCTCCGATTTCTCAGAATTTTGTACATATATCTATATTTATATATATCCCGCGTAAACTGAAAAACTGTTTTTTTTGTCTTCTTTGGGATTTTTTTTTGGTGTGGGTTGAGTGTGTGGGCTTGAGTGTGAGCCTGTGGGTGAGCCTGTGGGTGGGAGTGTGGGTGGGAGTGTGAGTGTGAGTGAGAGTGAGTGTGAGTGTGAGTGTGAGTGTGAGTGAGTGGGAGTGTGAGTGAGTGTGAGTGTGAGCTGAGAGTGGGGTAACCGAGTAGGATTTCTCTTTTTGTCTCTTTCTCCCTTTCCATTTCTATTCTATTTTGATTTCGACTTCGATTTCGATTGATGAGCGTGAGTGTGAGCTGAGTGTGTCAAGTGGGCTGAGTTTCTGTACACAAAAGCTACACGTAAAGTCTACGCCTGCGTCTGGTGTTGAGCGAATTGATAATCACCGAGATGATCTCCCTCTATCTCTACCCTTCTCCCTCTCTCCTTTTTTTCATTTCTTTTCTTCATTCGTGATCTTGAACTTTGTGAGATTGAGCATGGCTGAAGTTCAGCTTTGCGTAATGAACACACACCTTTCTCCTCTCTTCGGGGTATGCCATAAATCATGACGCGAAATCGTGGAATTCAATTTTCATTTTTTATCGTAGTCCGGGAGGGGAGTCCGGGGTGGGGTTATCAAAGAAAAAAGAAAAGAAGCTGAAACTGAAACAGATGTACAACGACAACGACGACAAAAATGGAGGAATCGGTACAAGTGGCGCAAACTGTCTTTCCAACCTAATTGTGCGCGTCGCGTCGATCAAACACAGCATATAATATATACTTCACTGCAGGGCACACCGAATGACAGAGACATAGCCACTGCTGGTGCTAGAAACTATTTCCAACAGAAAAATCAAAAAAGAAATCTGTCATACTCTTATGTCACATTTTTTTCCTTGGAAAAAGGCATTTCCCATTGTCTTGAACCTTTTTCCCTCCAAAATATGTGCCCTCAAAATGGCATGACATATTTCTTTCTCACTTTTTCCTGAGAAAAAAGTATTAGCTGCCAGCATTGCTGGTGCCAGAACCTGTTTCCACCAGAAAAAGTAACAAAGGAGTGTGTCATATCTTTGGCAGCTTTTTGCTATAGAAAAAGGCATTTTCCATTGTCTCAAACCTTTTTCCTTTAAAAATATCTACACTGGAAATGGCATGACACACTTCTTTGTCACTTTTCCTGAGAAAAAAGTATTGGTTGCCAGCAGTGAGTTTACTAACCACTGCTAAGGCCAAAACCTGTTATCTGTTTCTTGACAGAAAAAAGCACTTCCTTTGTTTGAAAACTTTTTTCCATTGGAAATTGACACATTGAAAATGGCATAACATGTTTCTTTTTCACTTTTTTTCTACAAGAAAACACAATGGGGTGCTAGCAGTGTATTAACATGACCTCCATTATTTTCCTTGGGAAATAGGAAAAAAGACATGTGTCATGCCATTTCCAATGCACACATGTTTCAAAGGAAAAGGCTTGAGACAATAGAAAATGCCTTTTTCCAAGGTAAAGAGTAAACAAAGAGAAACATTTCCTTTTTAGCTTTTCCAGTTGAAACCAGCCTCTGGCACTAGCACTGATGTAACTAATCACTACTGGCACTGGAAGATATTTCCTTTGGAAACAGTGTAAAAGAAACATGTTATACCATTTCTAAAGTGCAAATTTCCAATAGAAAAAGGCATTTTCCTTTGTTTAAAGTCTTTTTCTATTGGAAATTTGCACTTCAGAAATGATATAACATGTTTTTTTTCACACTTTTTCCAAGGGAAATATCTTCCAGTGCCAGCAGTGAATGCTTACCTCCATGATATACATGTGTAATCAATCAAAATCAAGATTCAACTATCCAGCAACTCTCAAATGAGTACACATTTTCACTATCCTATCCTGCTCAACCATTGATTTACTCACAATACTGCACATGTCAACTAATGTTTGATTAAAAGGTCTGGATACAAGTCAATGTGGTTCATTCATCTAAAGAAACAGTGAATTGGTAAGACAATTATTTGCAATGCTGTATGATCATGTCAATGAATGGAAAAGTCATGCAAAGCCCAATCTCATGCCAGAGAAGGAAAAAAAAGAAAAATAAACGTAGGATAAAATGCTAGATCACGCCATCCAATGCACTTTTCCCCCTCAGCCCTAGTATGTACAGCGTTGACGTAAACGCTCCTTTAGGAGTAAGATGCCTCATGCGAAAAGTCACATAGTTCCCCGTATTTGCATCTGTTAATTTCAGAAGGCAATCAATCAGTCGCCTTGTTTTGGAAATCACTGTAGAATTCGCTCGCCTTCCTGCCGCGAAAAAAGTGCAAGGTAGTCGTCTTGTATTGTCTCTATGCCCGTAATCACCCCTGCCTCGTCCTCGTCCCCGTCCCCTTCCCCGTCCCCTCCCTCCCCATCCCGGATTCGAATTCGAAGCTTCTTGGCTTTGGTTATGATTTTGAAACGGCTGCTGCTGCTGCTGTTGCTGTTGTTGCTGCCCATAGCTCTGCTGATAATTAGGGGCTGCGGATCCCCACGCATTGCTGTTGTTGTTATGACTCGAGTTCTGATCGGGTGTATTATTAGCATACTGCTGTTGTCCCGTCTGTGGGAACATCGCAGCACCAGGCTGAGTATGAGTATGCTGCTGCTGCTGCAACGGCTGCAACTGCTGAAGCAGCCTCTGTATCTGCTCCTGCGGAAGTGCCTGCACCGCCGCCAGCGTCGACGTTGCGTCGAGCCCCACCGCAGCAAGATCTAATCCCTGACCATTAAACTGCGCCCCGCTAAGCGCTGGGTCTGACCCGCCGCTAGCGAGCTGCCCGACAAGCTCAGCGACGGACTGTGCGACGGGCGACACAGGTCCTGAGCTCCAGAACACCGCGTCGACCTCCGGCCCAGAAGTCATCGCAACCATATTCCTTTCCGCCTCCTCCTCCGAGATCACGTGAGGAGGTTCGGCGGGCGAATCGGGAATATGCGCCGGTGATATATACAACGCGCCGAGCGTCGTCTGTTCCCTCTTCTCCTGCACATCCTTCTCCTGACTCCCTGAGCCTCGAGGTCGATCTTCTTCGACGACAGGATTATCGATCACTAAATAAAGGGGGATAACAAAAAGGGGGAGGAAAGGATATCGTTTTGGAATTCTTTAATCTTTTTATCCAAGAAGGGATTTGCTTACTCATTGGTTCAGACCAGTCAAGCGTCTCTTCGAAGATCTGTGCATGCAACGCCGCGCCTTCTCCTCGGTCCAATTCCTTCAGCGAATGCGTCGTATGATTACCCTGTATAAAAACCCAACATCCACACAGAAAACAAAGACAACAGAAAAAAAAAACAAAAAGGGAATGATTAATATACAGTACAAAACACCCAAAAAGACAGAAAAAAATGCTGACATCTACAGGATCGTCATCATAGACAGCCCTCTCAATGAGTTTGATTCTCTCAAGCATGCCCGGGGGGGCCCAAGTGACCGTTTTTTTCTTTGTACCTTTCTTGCTGAGGCCATTACTCTGCGCTTGCGCTTGTCCCTGTTGGTTCTGCGGCGGCGTCTCGGACGTCGACGGGGGCGTATTAACCGCCGGCGAATCGCGCTTGGTGCTGCGGCCCATCGATTTCAGCGCCTCCTCAAACGGATTCACAGACGACGGCTGCGCGACGTTCGATGGCGCACCGGGTTTCGCGGTCGTCTGCGCCGGCGGAGCCGGAGGCGCTTTCTTGAAAGTTGGTAATTTAGGCTTGGGTTTCGGCGCCGAGAAGAACGACGAGTCGGATTTCGCGTCCTTTGACGATGTGGACTTGATGCTGGCACCCAGCGACCCGGCCACCCCAGGCTCCCTCTTCACGACTGTGGATTTGGAAGAGGATGCAGCGCTGCTACCCAAGGCAGTCTTTTTCGCGGCCGGCGGCGTGGGGCGAGACGCTTGGGAGTCGGCGACTTTACGCTTCAGATTCTTGGCTTTGAGGTCTGATTATTTTTTTATTTCGGTTAGAACAAGGCGGCGTGTTGTGAACGGGGGGTGACGTGACTTACCCTCGTTATCCGTCGATTTAGAGGACAACGGATCCACGTTATTTATCAATGACCGCCATTTTCGCTCCACATTCGATGCCATGTCCTTGATGGCTGGTTATTCGAAAAAAAGGTCGCGTTAGATACATGTTTTATTTGTAATACGTGTCTCACGGCGTCTATCGTATAAAAGAAAGCAGCAGTAATCGCAGGTGCAAGCGTTGCAAATGCAGAAATTTCCTTCTTTCTTTTTTTCTTCATCTTAGACAGTTTACGACAGAAAATTCGCCGAAAGACAACAAGAGAGAGACAGACCAAAGAGAAGAAGAGAAAAAGAGCAGAAAACTCACCCGGAGATCGAGGTTCCTTGACGAGCTTGACGACGATTTTACCAAGTTTAGACGCCTTGAGTGTGTCGAGCGTCATTGGCAGTCGATCGATTATCTACAAATTACAATAAATATCCCGCACGAAACGTAGACTTTTAACTTACATGCAAAAGCGGCATGATAGTCTCAACCAATGGGCTGTCAACATCCGCCATCTGTGCCGCCTTGAGCCACTCGCGCGTGATGGTCATCGCAAGGCCGTTCTCGCTCCAGGCGCGAAAATAATGGTTGCCCGCTCCATCACGCATCCTTGTCAAAATCTCAAGCCGCGTATGGGCATCAACGTCCGTCGCGCCGTACTCCCTCAGGGTATCAGCAAGGAAAGTTACCGCACCCGCACCGGAGAAACTGGTTGTTTGCAGCTGGGGCCGGAGTCTAGAGAGGAACTCGGCTTTGCGCTCCTCGGGCGTCTTGCTTGGGAGTTCTTGATGAGGTGATTGTTGCGATGGTTCGGATTGTTGTGGCTGGGACTGGGAATGTGTTTGAGATGAAGAGGGGGTCAAGGTACTCATTGAGCCGAAAAATGACGAGGGATTAAGTGCACCTAGGATAGAACTTGACGGAGCATGCAGCGCTTGGGGTGAAAGTGTCCCTTGAGATGGTTGTTGCTGCTGCTGCGACTGATAATACGATGTCGGGGTGCGATAAAGCGAGGAATGGAGGAGGGAGGAGTATGTAAACTGCTGCTGCGAAAGGGACGACGAAGACTGCTGGGGCTGTAAAGTCGACGACTGGGCATTGTAGTTTGCGTGTGGGTAATGTTGCATATTTGTACTCGTCGTCGTCGTTGTGCGTGAGGGACCATTGAGCGTGGTCAAAGAGGGGCTACATTGTGATGAGATGAGGCCGATCGGTATCAATCGGGGATACATACTCGATGATAGCTTGCTGGAGCTGCGAGGATGCTTGCTTTGACTGCTGTGGCGGTGGCGACGAGACTGTGGATGATGACGAGGCAGAGGCCGATGCAGACGTTGCCGCGCTAGTGGTCGCGCCGTTTAGTGTCGAGTAGTTGGACAACGGCACATGTGACTGGGTAGTGGTTGGCCACGATGAGCTGCCATATGCCATTGTATTAAACGGAGCAGGAACTGCAAAATAGTTGTGCGTGGGATACGAAAAAAACTGCTGCGAAGAGGTCGTGGACGTCGAGGGGACTATAGTGACAATTTTTTTAGAAACTTAAATAGATACGCGCAGCTGCAGCACTTCGCACCTGGCATGTCAGAAAGAAAGGAATCAGGAATGTCGAGTTCTGCCGTGTTGGCGGGGGGATTGGACGGACGGTCCTTGGTCCAGTCGGCGTCATGCTGGTCGCCCAGCAACTGGGATGGTTGGTGAACCCATGGTGTATACAAATTGTCCATCGTCGCTCGTTTTTTTTTTCTAGAGCAACCTTTCTCTTTTCTTTTTCACGGCACTAGTGCGCGTGTGGCCAAGCCCGTTCAACGTTATTCTGCACGTCGCCCCCCAAAAAAAATTACAGTTGGCCGGACGTCTCTGCGTTTTCGCTGTGTGTATTTGATGAGACAATAAATAAAAGCAGCCCCACGTATTACCCAGCACTTCAAACTCCGATTCACAGGCAGATTTTCCCACAGTCAGCCTGAGACAACAAAGACTACAATCGCTTTCAAAATCCCTTTCATCCAATGTCTGACGAGATTACAAAATTGGGAGAACAAAGCGCAAAGGTCCGTCTCCCTCGCCCTCGTCTACATGCTGCCTGACCTTTCCACACAGCTTGCCGCCAGCCTTACCGCTGTCGCAGAGTCTATGAAGACTGCTGCAGCCCTCGCTGAGAGCTTCGCCGCCATGGTCAAGGACTCTTCCTTTTCAGGTGCGTCTCACGCCCACGCGCGTCCACGCCCACACCCGTCTCATCGCGTCTCCAGGCGTCGCTGACGGCGACAAGAAGAGCAAAAAGCGCAAAGGCACCGCGGACGAAGACGCGGACGACAAGCCCACGAAGCGCAAGCGCAAGGTCAAAGACCCCAACGCGCCCAAGCGCCCCGCGAGCTCGTACATCATGTTCCAGAACGACATTCGCAAGGACCTCAAGGAGAAGAACCCTCAACTCAACAACGTTGATCTCCTTGCTCTCATCTCGCAAAAGTGGAGCGAGATGAGCGAAGAGGACAAGGCTGTGTGTATTCTCCGTGTTCGATCGCGTCGCGGCTGCTGATCACGCTCGTAGGTGTATACAAAGGCCAACGCTAGTGCCAAGGAACAGTATTCGAATGAGAAAAAGGCGTACGAGGCGCGTTCCCCCGAGGAGGTTGCTGCCGCCAATGCTGCCGTCGAAGCCGCTCTTGCTGTGAGTTGTCCTGCTCCTTCCTATACATCTTGACAAGTCATCGCGTGGGGATCATCCTCCATCCAACAAACGGATTCTGACACATCTCATCAATGACAATCACATCCGTTTCAGCTTTGACTTCCCATCTCTGACATCCTGACAACTCAAACACTCACACATCCATCCAGGCCAAAAAAGCCAAACCACGTGCCCGCGCACCAAAAGCAAGCGCTCCCACTACCGCCCCCGCCCCCGCCGCCACTGCCAGCGCAACACCAGCCACCACCACCGGTGACACCGACTCGGATGAAGACGAGTCGTCCGACGACGAAGTGCCGAAGAATACCAAGGCTAATGCGCTCGCACAGGTCTCAGACAGCGAGGAGGTCAGTGAAGACGAGGACGATGAGAGCAGCGAGGAGGAGGCGCCGAAGCCCCCTGTGAAGAACAGGTCGGTCAAATCGAAGCCTGCTCCCGCTCCCGCCCCTGCCTCGGAGAAAGTGTCTAAGAAAAAGACGGCAAAACAGTGATTTTTGATCGCTGCCACTGAGATACGTGATTTTGTACTCTGCTTCCCCCGTTTGGTTTGATTGGTGGAACAGCATCTTTTGTTTCAAAATATCGATTTTTATTCATTTTTATTATTAACTGCGTCCCCTCCTGATTTCCGCTTTACTTAACGTTACCCTTTTCTTAAACAAGCTTACATCGCACAGTTCGACACATATATATATATATCACCTGCTTCTACATTTACATTAATGCTTTATCTGCCTGGTTGCGTTACCTGTCCGTGTTATCGTAGCATACTACCGATACGAAAACATGAATCTAACACGATATGGTCATCTTGCACGTATACGTACATATCATAATGTTGCAATCTTAAAGGCGTGTGAGTCGCCTTGTTGCGTGGGGCTGTGTCCGGCACTCAATATATATCGATCCCAACAAAGATTTATAAACCTCGGCGTTCTGTCTTATTCCTCTTTTCACTACCACCACCACCGTCGACGATGAGCTCGCCCCCGTCATACGATACGCCTGCAAAGAATCCTGATGGGCGCCCACTTCCCGAAGGATGGATAGCACAGTACGATCCCAAGTAAGCGGGCCTTATCTTAACGCTCGAAGATCCCTGACCTTGTTCTTGGATATCAGCTACAAGACATGGTGCGTCTAAAGAACAAAAAGTAAAATCAACTCCGATCAACCAACCCCTCGTAGGTTCTACGTAGACACTAAAGCCAAACCACCCACAACGACATGGACGCACCCTCTCGGCCCGCCGCCTCCCGCTCCAGCATCCTACGCCCCGCCATCCGGCCCGCCTCCACCTAACCAGGGTCCCGATGCTCAGAGAACTCAATCGCCCAGCAGCGCAGGATACGCGCCCCAAGGCCCCTACCCACCACAGGACGGCCCGTACCCGCCACAGGGACCAGGCGGGTACTACGGTGGCGCGCCCCCGACCGGGCAGGGATACGGCGGATACCCGCCCCAGGGCCAGGGCTGGGGGTACCCCCCCAACCCAGGGCCGGCGTATGGACCTGGACCTGGGTACGGATACGGCGGCCAGGGCCAGCCACAGGTGGTGTATGTGAAGGACCAGGAGAAGGCAAAGAAGAGTGGCGGGTATGGTGCTGGGGCGATGGCGGCGGGTGTTGGAGGTGGGTTGCTCGGTGGTATGTTGTTGGGTGAGGCGATGGATGGGTTTGGACAGCCGGATGTTATCGTTGACGGAGATAATAGTGAGTGTTTTTGGCGTTTGTCGATGCAATGCAAAGCAGGCTCATGGTGACGTAGATGATGTTGATTTTGATGACTCAGGCTTTTAGTGGCAAGGCGGTCATAATTGTTGTGATGTACTACCCATTCTGTGTTTCGGAATCTTCAAGCTTCACAGCTTCACTATTTGTTGGCTGTATCTTATTCTCTTGAAATTCACCTTTGATGTATAAACCACTTGAGCTTCTTTATCTTGCCATCAGTACACCATGTTCATCGGAAAAGTTCATCATTCAATCCGGACTCGAGGGCTTAACAGTCTATATAAAACCTTCCGGGTCGTTTTATAATTTGTATGCGCAGTGATGGAACGGATCCGTGGGTATCACGCATAGCTTCGGACAGCTTTCAAAGCGCTGAAAAGCTCTTTTTAATCTCGCGCCCATGTCATTCCTGCCAGTGTTATCTTCACCTTGTCCTTGTCGTTCTCCACCATGCAAACGGCTCCCGCCGCAGTTACTATTATCAATCCAGACACGCGCCCTTTACCGCCTGGCTGGAGTTCTCTTGTTGACCAAACGTGCGTACAATCAACTCGACTTGTAACGATAGGAATACTGGTTTATCTCACCATCCACCAGTGGATCATGGTTTTACGTGAACACAAACAGCGCACCGCCGCAACTTACATACAACCACCCTTCAGGGCCCAACCCAGCTCCAAAGGTGCCCAACGACGTCCAGATGACAAAGGACCAACAACTCTCTGCGTCCGCATTGTCCCCTCACTTATTCTCCACATCAGTACTTGGACCCGCCCCTCTTCCTCCAGGTGCGGCCCTGCCGACACCTCCAGGTGCATACACCTCTTCGACGGGTATAATGTCAGTATCCCATTCAAGTAAGTCAGCAAACCAACAACCGCAACGGCCCACCCTCGCTCAAGCGTCTGTGACTTCCACCGGCCAGATGCCCGTCCAAAAACAATCCATTCCCACAGCCATGCCAATGTATGTGCAAACCCCTCCCCCAAATCACACTGCATATGTGCCTGCCGTTCCCTACTCAATGGCATCAGGCTACATGGTCACCGTCCCTCTGCAAAACCCCAATCCCAGCCCACCCCAGCCGACGGCCTACGGGCTGCTCACAGCCGACGTCGCAGCGCGCAAGAAAGAAGGCGCGATGCAGACATTCAAGGAGTTCGGCAAAGCGGCGCTGGAGATTGCGGATGCAATGATCCAAGCGACCACGACCTTGCAGAATATGCTGAGCACTTAGGTCACATAGATGCTCGGGAACCTCTTTAGCTTGAACGACGTGGTGGACAACCTGAACATTGCGTGTTAACGGATAATCTGATATCGTCAAGTGTTCTTCGTGGTCATGTACCGCTGTTGGACGCTAGTGGTCCACCGTCAGCGTGTGAGTTTAATATAACTTTCATTTATCCCCACCCTGAATATGAACTCAATAGATATATATGGACTATTACCCATATCACCCTCAGTCAAGTATACGAGACCGAGGGACAGTAAAATACATATCTATGGACGACGAACACTACTTACAATCCTACCTTAGTCATACTTGTGTGCTATAGGTAGGAGTTCAAGTATGGGCTGAGGTCGTACTTATGTACTATAGGTTCTGGTTGTAACAACCATCCTCAGTTGCACTCTCCATTCTAAGACAGTCACTGAGAATGTAGTGGTCCACCATTCCTTTATGATATCCCAACTAATATAACTTTGCATACAGTTGGTTTACGTAAGACAGTCACTGAGGACTTCTTTTACTATTGTATAGTTGTGCTACGACTAATTGACCATCCAGACTCGAGGGCCTTGATAGTCCATAAATTCTTGAAACCTTCGGTCGCTAATTTGGATGGACAAGTGATGAAACGCATTCATATGTAGGCGCGTTCCTGAACCTGACTGGAATGAACCTCTTCAATGAGAAATGTGTATTGAATATTCTCAGGATTTGTGACACTCATTCGTACTTATTCTATCTCTTCCCTTGTTCTCTTGAACTAAACAAAAGCATACTAGTAGGATGCGTCTCTTCTTTGCCTTCTTTATCACCAACAACACATCTCCATCGATGGACACGTGTCAGAGAGTACAGGGTAAAAACAAACACTGTCGATAATTCGACAGATATGCCCCTAATCGATCAAGTATCACGTATAACTTTGAAGTGGACAGCTTTCAAAGCCCTTAAGAGCCCTTTAAATCTTGCGCCCATGCCATCCTGCCAGTGTCATCTTCACCTCCATCCCCGTCCTTCTCCATCATGCAAACGGCTCCCCCTGCAGTTACTACTGTTAATCCAGACACGCGTCCTCTACCGCCTGGCTGGAGTTCTCATATTGATCAAACGTGCGTACAATCAACCCAATTTATAACGATAGGGATACTGGTTTATCTCACCATCCACCAGTGGATCATGGTACTACGTGAACACAAGCAGTGCACCGCCGCAATTCACATACAGCCACCCTTTAGGGCCCAACCCAGCTCAAAAGGTGCCCAACAACGTCCAGATGACAAAGGCCCAACGACTCTATGCGTCCGCATTGTCCCCTCACTTGGGCTCCACATCAGTGCTCGGACACGCCTCTCCTCCTCCTCCTCCAGGAGCGGCCCTGCCGACACACCTCTTTGACGGGTATAATGTCAGTATCCCATCCATACAAGCCAGCATATCAACAACCGCAACAGCCCACTGTTGCTCAAGCGTCTGTGGCTTACACAAGCCAGACGCCTGTCCAAAAACAATCCATTTCCACAGCCATGCCAATGTATGTGCAAACCCCACCCTCAACTCATACCGGCTTCTTTGGTGTCTCAAAGCACACTGCATTTGCGCCCGCTGTTCCCGACTCAATGGCATCAGGCTACACGGCCCTCGTCCCGCCACAAAATCCCGCCATTCCCTACTCGGCATCAGGCTACACGGCTCTCGTCCCTCCTCAAAACCCCAACAGCAGCACACCCCAGCTGATGGCCTATGGGCCGCTCACAGCTGACGTTGCAGCGCGCAAGAAAGCAGGCACGATGCAGACATACAAAGCGCTCAAGAAGTTCAGCAAAGTGGCGCTGAATATCGCGGATACAACGATCAAAGTGACCACGGGTGTTCCGGTGCGTGCGATCGTGCAGACTGTGCTGAGCACCGAAGCCATGTCGATGCTCAGGAACATCTTCAGCTCGAATGATGGGGTGAACAACCTGGGCATTGCACAAGCGGATCTGCAGGGCGTGCTGCAGGGCGCGCCGAATGCGAATTACGCAGCTGTGATCCAGGTGTTAATGGAGCGGCAACAGTTGCAGCAGCAAAGTGCGGCAGCGGCGTCTGCGACCCAAGCAGTTAACTATGCTGCGTTGATAGCTGAGCTGCAGAGGATCCAGGCTCAGACGGCTGCTCAGGAGAGGCTATTGGGGCAGGTTGGGGTTCCGGGACAACATGGGATAGCTGGACAGGGGATACTAGGACAGGTTGGATCAGTTGGACAGATGATACCTGGACAGGTTGGATTGGTGGGGCTGAATGGCCAAGTACAGGTGAACAACGTGCTTTCGCTGCCCCAACAGAACACATACAATGCTCAGGTTGCAGCACTTGGTGGACAGCAGCAGCAAGGTATGGGGAATGTACAAACACTAGCTCAGATACAACCACTTGTGCAGGCACAGGCTCTTGTCCCTTCACAGCAACACCTCGGGCTAAACCAATCCCAACAATCTGCTCCTGGACACTTGGCACTGGCTCAACATCCTCAGCTACAACCGAGTCTGGGTAATCAGGCATATCAACCCCCTAATCTTTCCATCCCTATTGCTGGAGCACACATCAACTCAGCTCAAAATCTACAATCCACCCCTCCTACTCAATCTACAGGTGTATTTGTGCAGCATTTCACATCACCAGCACATACACTTACTCAGACTTTATCATCATCAGTTCATTTGCCACTTACATCAATGGCACAATTAGAGTCTCCATCTACTTCTCCACCTGTACATGGATGCTCATCTTTTTATCCACATTCACACTCTTCTTCTTGCACTTCTCAACATTCTCAGTCTCCACTTTCTCAACACACACATACACCTTTGCTCTCAAGCCTTTCACCTTCATCTTTCCAATCCCAGGTTCAGGTTCAAACTCAAACTCAAACTCAAGTTCAAGCATTTACTGCAGCATCATTATGTTCTCCATCCAATTTGCAGGTTTACAATCACAATCAGGCACTTGGACATGTAAATTTCACAAGCTCAAGTGGATCAGTTGCTGATGTAGCAGAGGCATCAGCATTGATATCAGTGCCTACTTTACCCCTTAGTCAAGCAACATTGCCATCAAAAATTCAGGTACCTGGACAGAAACAGGCCTACAATCTTTCTCAGTCTGCAATTTCCACAGTTTCTGCTCTTACATCTAGTCCTGCTTCTAATTCTACTTCTGGAGATACTCCCACATTAGTCAGTGCAAGCATGGCTGAGATGGAAAATACAACTGAAGTATTACAGCTTCCTTCTAAATCTCTGTCTGCCCAGTCTCAGCCTCAGCTTGCAAATGTAATGGTTTAACAGCCAACTATAACTCAGAATGCATTTGATGCAATGTCAACTGGACAGCTTGGTCTTACTTTACCATCTGTGCAGGGTATTCAGCCATCACTTTCACTTGTAAATGTGAGTTTTTCAGCCTTTTTGAGTTTGCCAGAATTACATTTCTAACTCAAAGAAGCAACAGATGCAATTATCAACAAAACTTGATTTGCACTCTTCAGATTCTGCTGCTCAGAATATATCTCCTCATAAACAATCAGCAACATCTTTGCAACCAACTCAGCCTCTTTCACTACCTGCTATGCCTACTACTCAGCTTCAGCTGCCACTAGCCAAAGCAGATATAAAGTCTTTCTCAAATTCATCTCAACAGCCAACGTTTTCTTTGCAGCCTCAGTATTCTGCAATTATTGCAAGCAAATCCTCAAAGTCTTCCAAATTGTCTCAAACACCCTCAGCTTCTTCTGGGTATGCTGCACTTAATCAATCTGAAACAACTACAAGTCCTTCAGCCTTTTTGCAATTAAAAAGGCCAAATTCTACTCTGCAACACTCATCTCTTGGTCATTTGACCTCCTTATCTAAATTACCAGTCAAAGCTTCATCACAGCTGTATCAGCCTCAGCCTATATTGCTTGTGTCACCACCTTCTTATTCATCAACACTCTTTGTTAACACACATCATTCAAAGCCATCTATAAAGCCTACATCTAGCCAATCCATGACTTATCCTAGCCATTCTCCATTATTATCAGCAAATATGCCAATTAAGCCTAGGCCTCAGCAGATGCAAAATAGCTTATATCAGCAGCAACAAGCAGCTTCAATTGGAGAGCCAGTACAAGTTTACTTTAGCACAGCTGCAGTAGACCAGTCACAACATTGGCAAGGCTCTAGTACAACTCGGACATATCATCAACAACAGATACCTACAGCTGGAGGCTCTGCACAGGCCCAATCTTCTGCATTGTCAGCACATCAGCAACATCAGCAACATGGCACTATTGTATCCAACCAAGCACATCACCAACAGCCAACAGATCTAGCAGGAGATTTAAGACACTCTTCATCTGATGAAGTTGTAGTGAATCAGCAGCAGCAGCAGTTTGGCAATACTGCAACTGTCCAAGCAGATGATCAGCAACAGGTGGACTCAACTGAGTCAGCATTTATAGGATATCAGCAACAACAAGGACAAGATTTCAGTGCTATTACTCAGTTGATGATCAGCCACTTTCAGCCTTAGCTGATCAGTTCTCATGCTCAAGTCAAGTTAATATATATCAGCAGCAGCAGCAAAATTCTAGTGCTTTTAGCCAGGTGGATAATCAACCACTTTCAACTCTAGCTGATCAGTCATATCCATACTTTAATGCATTTGCAACATATCAGCAGCAGCAGCAGCAGCAGCAAGATCCCAATGCTTCTATTCAAATGGATGGTCAAACACTTTCAGCTTCAGCTAATCAGTTATTTTCAGGCCAATTTGATGCATTTGTGGCATATCAGCAGCAGCAAGAAGCTCCAGACCAGGCTGCATTGTTACAGCAGCAACAGCAGATAACACAGCATTTGCTTTCACAACAGCCACTAGATATGCAATCAATGCAAGCAGATCAACAGCTAATGACAATGTTTAACATTTCTGACAGTGGAGCTGATAATAGTTTTGACATGACATCTCTATCTATTTCATTGTCTGATTCAACAAATACTAGCTATTATATGTAGTTAGTTTTTAAGACTACTTTTTATTTTATCTTTGCAAAGACTTTTTATGCATATTTATATAAGCTATAAATATGGCAATGGATAAGAAAAAATTTAACTGACTTCAATTAGACCAATTTAAAAAATCAATCAAGCTTAGGCTAATGTATTGAATTACCAATTAAATAGTATAGCTTAGTAAAAACAACTAGACACAGCATTGTTATATATAATAAAAATGTGTTAATAAATAATTGAACAAGCTAAATAGTATATATTTATTTAAGTCATCATTTATGTACTTGTATAAGTAAATGCACATAACTCACTCTCAATTGCATTTGAAAGAACTAAGAGCTTTGTATAATTTATATAGGTGTTAATCTATAAGTATAATAAAGAGAAGTCACAAAACAATTTCTGGGGTTATAGCTTTGTTTATCATGTTAGTAGTTACTATTGAATAACCTACAAAACCTCAATAATATGCAAGAAGTTATCTTATTAAGTAACTTCTCATTTTTGTTGCATTTTTGTTATAGATATTGCAGAATAATGTATATTCATTTATAAATAATAACTAAAGTTAAAAAATCATAGATTATTTTCAATTAATACATGGGTAATAAGTAAGATTAAATGAGAATCTCACTTAGAGTTAAAGAATTAAAAATAATTTTAGCTTCAGGTGACTGGCTGTTTACAACTAGTTATATTTGTGAGACAAGCAGAGTTTTTGGAGAACTTTTGAATTGTAAGCAAGTAACTAGAATAAAAAAAAATTTAAAAAATAAAAAATCCAGTGAAGCATGTATATTTCTAACAAAGACCAATGATATTAGAGTATATCTATTTTACTGGAGTTACTAATTATTTTCTTTGTCACTAGTCACTCCCACTTGATGGTAGCGTAGGTAAAATTACACTTAATCACATGTAATATTTTTCAAAAGTGTCTCAAAGCAAGGCTTTGATAAATGCATCAGCAATCATATTACAAGTCAATATATATTGAAGCTCTATATTCCTTTGCAAGATATATTTACAAATGAAATGAAAGCATATATCTGTCATGATCTGCACTAACATCCAAGCCACTTTGACAGCAACCCTGGAATACCCACCAAACACTGAATCCTCATCAACAAACCAAGGGACTAACCTAGCACCACACTAATTAGCCCCAGCACCCTTTGGCACACCACCTAATCAGCCCTGGCACATCACATGACAACCCTGGTGCTTGCACTATACCCAGCCCCATCTGATTGACCTGCCTACTTGGTTGATCAATCCTGACACCCACCAGATATTATGCATCCCACATGATCAACTCCAACACCTGCTATCTATAATTCAATGCGTTGGCTAGTTCACCTCACCAATCTAGGTATACAGTCCAGCACACCAGTTCTGGTTGACACTCTCACACTTGCCTATGCAATACACTGCACCAGTCTTGAACCTCATTTGTACCAAGTATTTAACCTGTAAGTAGTGCCCTGTTATAGTAGTCTTGATATTAAGTAAATCTCTGTTATATTTCAGTCTTGTATAATTTACATACTTATTGTCTCTTAGTCTTTGTTCAATTTATTTCTTTCTTCTTACATTCTCTTGGTTTTTGTCTCAGTCTCTCAGTCTTTGACTCAGTTCTCTAGCTTTCTTTTTAGCATTCTGACACTCCTCACTACTCTGGAACACCACCAGAATCCTGCCACACTCTCCATTTCAAGTTCTGGCACTTTGCATGAATTTTAGAGTAACTTTGCCCCTACTGAATTCTGACTAAACCCAGCTCCTTTCTGGCCCTTTAAGTCCAGAATCACTCTGTAAACACCAAGTCTGCCTAGTAAGGCCCTGCTTGCTGTTGCAAGCCCTCATCATCAGCAGAACCTGACAATATCAATGCATTTGGCACACAAATGTTTGGCAAGATTTTTAGAGAGAATACTGCCCATGTTGTCAGTGTAAATAATTATAGCTTTAATTTGACTAAAATTCACATTTTTTCATTAAGTTTTTGAGCTAAACTAATTGCATTGGCAGATGTGATGTATTCTGCTTTAATGGTGGAAATAGCTATCACTAACTGTTTGATAACTATGAAACCAGACTATTGTTAATGTCATAACACTACACATGTAAGGGCAATCTTTGAAAGCTATGGCTCAGTCACACAGCTGGCAAAGGGAGATCCAAAGTATATTAGGGTATGTATAAGTAATAGAAGTAAGTAATAACAACTACACACCTGGCAAAGGAAGATCCAAAGAGAACAAGTCTAAGGATTCACCTTGCTAGGC
>JAGGAT010000482.1:0-27788 GCA_017657195.1 Termitomyces sp. T70a
TCCCTCTTTTCAAACTCAGCTCAAGTTGACGCTTGAGAGAGTTTGGCCTCAGACCGAGTAAATCCCAGAGGTGTGGCATATGCTACCCCTCAAACCAAGTAGGTAGGGGACTGAAGGGTTGAGAGCAAGGTTGAGAAGTGTTCAGAGAGTAGAGGACCGGGCTGAGGAGTGAAAAAGTAGCGGTGAACTAGTAGTCCCCTGACAAATCTGGACTAAAGGATGGGAGAAAACTCGACAGCGTGGCCGTGGAAAGTGGGACCTAGCAAAGGAGGCTATGTACCCATGGGCCGGAAAGCCCACCAGTCCTCTAGCTGACGATTGTAAGCTAGAGAATTATTTAGCAATCGCAACACCACATCTAAATCAGGGGAGTGATGGGACTTCCTACCCAGAAGCGAACTCTCCAAGGGTAGGAGGAGGGTCGAGCAATGACGGGTTGATAAGTCCGAGAGAAACCTACCCAAAGCCAACCGAAGGGCCACCCCCCATTAACGACCATGGGATGCAACATAGGTTGGGAGAAAACACACTCCTGAATAATGGAAACACGGAGGCCCCGAGGAGAACCCCAATACCACAGGGGAACACCCATACAAGTGAGTATAATGAAACAGAACCAAACGAAACCAAAAACGAGCTCCCAGATGATGACCTAGACGAGGAACCAACCAATGAAACTATGGACTCCAGCCCCCGAACCAGACCAGAATCAACTAGGGTGGGAAAAAGAATAAGAAAAAACACGAGAGCAAATATAAAGCTAGGCTCACTTAACATACAAGGCAGGGGAGCAATAACAATATATGATCCAAGACACAAATGGAATAGGATAACTAGGCTGATGAGAACACACCGTCTAGGAATACTAGCACTACAGAAAACCCACATAAGCGAGGACCAGGCCCTAGAACTAAACAATAAACTGAAAAACATAGCAGTTTTCAGTTCGGCGGACAAGGATAGACCCAATGCAAAAGGGGTCGCTTTTGCAATAAACAAAGACTTAACAAACTGGTGAGAAATAAGAATGACAGAAATAATACCAGGCAGAGCTCTCCTAATGGACATCCCATGGCATGCGAACAAGATACTGAGCATCCTAAACGTGTATGCCCCAAATGAACCCACAGAGAATGGAACCTTTTGGAAGACAATAAAGGACAAATGGAGCGACTGTACGTCACGACTCCCATACCCAGACATAGTACTGGGGGACTTCAACTTAACAGAAGACTCCATCGACAGACTCCCCAGCCACTGAGATAATATAGGAGCTACAACAAGGCTAGCCGATACGATGTCAAACTTACAACTGATCGATGGCTGGAGAGAAGCCAACCCAAGAACAAAAGAATTCACCCACACACAAAAAGCAACAGGCTCAGAAGCTCGGTTGGACAGAATATACACAACACAAGATATAATCGACAATGCAGCCAGCTGGGAAATACTTGAAACGGCAATACCCACAGACCATAAGATGGTTACGATACACATAGAAAATTACAATGACCCTTTCATGGGAAAGGGAAGGTGGCCCTGGCCACCACACCTACTGAATGACAGGAAACTACTGCAACGGATAGAGGAGATGGCCGAACTGACCCAAGAAAGAATGGAGAACTACAACACAATGCACAGGGACGGACAGCTATGCCCTGAACAAGAAATAGGAATACAATCCATGTGGCTGAAACTGAAAGGCGACATAGTAAAAGAAGCAAAGGAGAGGTCGAGACAGGTAGTAGCCCCAATCGAAAAAAGAATAGAGGAACTAAAATCGGGAATAAAACGAACCCTGAACAATGGGACCCTTAGTGATGAGGATAGAGCGAGGACAGCTGGAATAATGGGAGAAGAACTAAAAAGAAGGCTAATGCAGAAGCATGACAAAAGAAAGGAAGCAACACGAGCAAATATCCACGATTACGCAGAAACAATATGCCACCAGTGGATAAACCAAAATAAAGAAAAGAAACCGAGAGATATAATAAGAAAACTAAAAAGAAGAGAAACAGAAAGACAAATGGAGGGCACTAGTCCCTTTGTAACTAGAACGGAGGACATGGCTGAAGTTGCGAGGACATACCATGAGGAAATCCAGAAAGAAGGCTTAACACAAGACAGCAACCAACAAACAGAAGACATAGATACAGCCCTAAAAGAGGTGACCACCAAGATCCCCCAGGCCCAGAAGGCCAGACTGGCTAAGAAACTCACCAGGGAGGACATCGAAAACGCACTCATGACACAGCCAAACGGGAAAGCGGCTGGACCTGATTGCATCCCAGTGGAACTGTACAAGGCGTTACGAAACAGGAGCAATGAGAGGATAAAGAAAGGTGTAAGCGGATTTGATATGGTGAAGACGTTAAAACTAGTCATAAACGACATCGAAAAAAACAGTCTCGATGAGGGATCAAGCTTTGCAGAAGGATGGATGTGTCCACTATACAAGAAAAACGATAGATCAGACATTGCAAACTACAGACCAATAACGGTACTCAACTCTGACTACAAGGTTCTAACAAGAGCCCTCCAGGACAAGCTGTCAGGTGCGACGCAAAGCATAATCCATGACAATCAAGCCGGATTCATGAAAGGACGAAGCATATTCAACCAAGTAAAAACAGTGAAACTAATGATAGACTATGCGAGAGAAACAGAGGAAGAAGGGGTCATAGTGGCACTCGACCAAGAGAAAGCCTACGACAAGATAGCCCATGACTACCTATGGAGAGTCCTGGAGAAATATAACCTTCCGAATCACTTCATTAACATAGTAAAAACGCTTTATAAGGAAGCAGAAACCACGATCATGATAAATGGGGTTGCAAGCAAACCATACAAAATTACTAGGGGGGTACGGCAGGGGGACCCCCTCTCCTGTCAACTATTCAATCTAGCCATAGAACCCCTAGCGGCTGCCCTCCGAAACTCAGACATAAGAGGATTTAGGGTGGCCGGAATGAAAGAGCGACTAGTAACACTACTCTTTGCAGACGACACCACAGTATTCCTATCCAAAGAAGACGGTTTCGATGAACTGACAGAAGTACTGGAAAAATGGTGCAAAGCGTCAGGAGCGAGGTTCAATATTAAAAAGACAGAAATCATACCCATAGGCCCAACGTCATACAGGAACAGGGTGAGAGCAAAAAGAAGAGTCCACCCAGAGGACATAGGAAACGAAATACCAGATGGGATAAGAATAGCCGAAGAGGGTGAAATGATACGAATCCTGGGCAGTTGGGTGGGCAACGGAATAGAACAGTGCAATCCCTGGGGCCCGACCCTAACAAAAGTTGATAAGATGCTGAAACAGTGGGGAAAAGCAGAGCCGTCAATGAAGGGGCGCAGACACATAGTAAATATGTTTGTGGGAGGACTAACGTTTTACCTCACAAAAGTCCAAGGCATGCCAAGAGAAATCGAAACAAGACTGGAAAGAACTATAAGACAGTTTATGTGGGACGACGAAACTCCAATGGTAAAGATGGAAGTATTATACAGCCCATTAGAGAAGGGAGGACGGAACCTCCTGGATATAGCCAGCAGAAACGAGGCAATACACCTCTCCTGGCTAAGGGACTATATGCAACTAGGAGAAAACAGACCGGCCTGGGCCTACTTAGCAGACGACCTCATCAGGCGGAACGCCAGAGCAGTTGATAAAATTGAAGACGAGCGGGACGGCAACAACCAAATCCTGCAGACATGGAAAGCAAAAACCAAAAGCCTGTCCACACTCCCGAAGGACATTGGCAAGATGCTCGAGGCAGGGGTGAAGAACGGAGTCAGAGTGTGGGGACAGAACCTATCAGACAAAGCCAAGATGGAAATGCCATTCTGGCATCACCCGGGGCTAAAGAAGGCCACAGGAACTAGAATCAATGCTAAAAAAGCAAGGCACCTAAGACAGTCACACGGGATATCGACGGTCGGCGACGCATGCAAAATCCTGCTGAGGTTAACGGATACGGATCACAAGAACAACGATTTCTGCCAATGCCACCAATGCCAAGGTGACATGATGGAGGGGTGCACCACACCGAACTCATGCACACAAATAACGGGGAGGTTAATACTAGAACTAGAAGACAGATGGAGACCAGGAGCCGAGCCCCAGGACTCCAGAGGCCAAATAGAGCCAGACAAAAGCGAAATAATACAATATAAAAACAACGAGAAGCTAACGAACATAAAGGAAGCAGTAAGAGTATTTATGGAAGAAGTGGAACACACAAATACCGAAACAACCAAAGAAGGCGAGGAACTGGGTCCACCAAACAAGACAACAGTCTATACAGATGGGTCATGCGCGAGGAACGGTGAGGAAAACGCAGAGGCTGGTAGCGGCATATGGTTCGGAAACCAGGACAATAGAAATGCAAGTGCAAAAGTACCTGGATTAACGCAGTCAAACCAGACAGGCGAAATCTACGCAATACAACGAGCAGCCATGGCAGCGACGGAGGGCATACTCCACATAAAAAGCGACTCAAAATACGCCATAGAAGGCTTAACAAAACACATCAAGAAATGGGACGATGTTGGTTGGATTGGGGTAAAGAACGGCCCGAGAATAAGATTCGCAAGAGAAAAAATGGATGAGAGAACGGGTCCAACCTGGTTCGAATGGGTCAAAGGACATAATGGAGAAGAAGGCAACGAAAAAGCCGATGAACTGGCGAAGCAAGGAGTAGACATGCAACGAACCACGCAACCAGACGACGCGTATGGAGCAGGGCGGTGGCCATATGGAGCAAAGTTGATAACAGCCTCCCAGTCTCTATTGTACAAAGGAATAAGGCTAGGCAAATTAGCGAATCAGCGAGAGCGAAACTCGACCAGAGACACCCTTGATAAGATCAAAAAATCCATGAAGAACACTTTCGGGGTAAGCCCAACTGACGAGAGGATATGGCGATCAGTACACCAAAATGACTTCTCCAAAAGAGAAAGAGAATTCCTGTGGAAATGTATACACGGAATATATAAGGTTGGGAACTACTGGCAAAACATCCCGAACTATGAGACGAGAGCGATGTGCGCAGAATGCAACGTAATAGACTCGATGGACCACATACTCCTGCACTGTAAGGCACCAGGTCAGAGAGAGATCTGGGGCGCCGTAGCGGAGTGGTGGAAGATGAGGAACAAAGGTTGGACCAAGCCAGACCTAGGAGGAATCCTAGGATGCGGGACAGCGCACCATAAGAACCCGAATGGCGGAATTAGGAGAGGTGACACAAGGCTCTACAAGTTGTTGACTGCGGAAGCCGCGACCACAATTTGGGCGCTGAGGTGCAAACGAGTCATTGGAGCGGACGAGACGCAAAATATCAACACAAGCGAATTTGTAATGAAAACCCTAATAAAAAGAGTGAACGGGAGACTGAACCTAGACCGCCTCCTCTCAACGCGACAAAACAATCCTAAGCAGAGGAAAATACAGAATCTAGTGAAGGAAACGTGGAAAGGCCTGCTAGAGAACGAGTGCGACTTGCCGACGGACTGGCCGAGGCGAGCTGAGGTTTTAGTGGGTATACGTAACCCAGGACGTCCTTGGGAGGAACTCCTCCCAAACGGATAGCACGGAATCCCACACTACTCTACACCAAGAGTGTGCTTAAAGCATTTCCTCAGGGTGGACGCCTCTATACAGACACAGTCTGGTAACTAGCGGGCTAGATGGACTAACCCCAAATAGGGCAAAGTTGTTAGTTGCTGATAGCTACCATTATGGTAACGCTCCTCCAAAAAAAAAAAATAAAAAATAAAAAAAAAAAAAAAATAATGAGCGCACACGACCCCCAAATGCAAAATTATATCCTAGAGTGCCAATATGATCTTGCATGGGGATCTGCGTGCTCCCCTCGCTCTCTCAGCTCGTGCAACCGGTAGCCAGCGGCATCTCAGCGGGCGTGCGCGCCTCCCCGCCTTCAGGTCGGTTTTCTAACAGCCTACTCAGGCACCGCCCGCGGGCAGTCCAAATGCCGGAAAAAACTTCAGTTGTCCTGCTGACGCTTTACGATCCTTCTCTGAGCCATCGTGCAACTCACAGCCGCTCACCCCGATACAGAACCTTCCTCCTGCACCTTCTCCAGCCCCACCTCCCTTACTATCGAGTTCATCTACAAGTTGAACTAGACCAAGGACCCGGACACTCATGCCAAAATTAGAAGGACAGCCAGGTCTTCTGACGCACATGTCGACTTAAGAATCGTTGGACTACGAGCCGGAGCCATTCTATCATACTGGATATGGGCCCAGCCTGAAAGTTATAATTAGTCATATGGTTTAAGCTACTCCAGCCCTACCCCAGTGATTATTTTTATGGCGTTGCATATACTTGAAAAGTTGTCTCATGGTGACGATATGACTATATATGTATTTTCCCTGATTTCGTATGTCTTTCCGATCCTGTTATTTTTAGACAAATGTACTGATAACCGTGCAGCACGTATCTTACAAAGTCAAACAACTAGTATCACTGGTTTTTCCAGATTGTTCCCAGGAAGTCCACCATCTATCACGACAAAGATTGTACATACACGGCCAAGAAAGGTCGCATAGTATCAAACCTGATTTACTACCTCCACGGTCACCATTGCACGAATTGTATTTTCATTTGACTTTAAAAGCCAAGCTGTCCTGTTTATCTCTGGACTGAATTAACCTGGGCCTTAGCTCTCTAGTGTAGGTTTTTGGTGAAGCGATGAATCAGTCAAATACTAAACCGAGTTTTCACTCTCGAAGTCTTAAGTATGTCTCAGGAGCGTCATTTTCATGATACGTGCGCTTCAAATGGAGAAAACACAGCTTTCAGCGTAAATAGATAGAGCCACAAAATCCTTAGTGTCTGGCCTCTGGTCTGCTGACTCTCCAACGTGGGCTCCTCCCAGCGTGATCACAGTCATCCCTTGGCGTATCTGGGTTCTGGTAGGGGCCAATATCTCGCAGATAGAACTATATTTACAAAGGGATGTGGGTTGATTATCCTCTCCTTTCCATGTTGGGATTACACAATTATCGAAACCATGCCTGGATGTGTATGCTGATGCGATGTTTATGGCCATTCCCAGTGAGTGTTCTTCAGTGCTGGTACAAGGTTATTTCTAGCCTAAGATCTTGGGAACGTTGTGATATAACTAAGCTAATTTGATCAACTACTCAAGTTCCGCGATAAATGATTGATGATATGACATTTCTGGGAAAAGTGCACTATCAATACAAGCTTGAAGATTCTTCTCTTTTCCATTACTCCTAGGTGAAAATTACGGCACTTCACTGCAAGCATGATCAACAATCAGACTTAGACTGTGAGATCTGTCTAATCCGAGGTCAGATGATGGTCAGGCTTGTATAAATACAATAGGCCTTGTATGTTGCTGCACGAGCGCTGTTATTGGCATACCCTCTAACACTGACACAAATGTTGTTCCTAAGTGTTGGTACACCCTACCTTGCTGGTATGAAATATTTTACCTTTCTAAACCTTCCTCTCATTGTCTCTGCAATCCAGCTGTCATGACAAACTTTGTGTATGGGCGATCTTCTTTCGATTTTTCTTTTGCTTACCTTTGACCTAGACTTTTTGGCATTACATGTTCACAAACAGCCTATTATCTCCGCACATATTCTACGGACAGCTGGTTTTTGAAATTAGTGGTAAGTTACTACCCTCTGGGCCTTTACTTAACTGTCAATTCGGGGTCTCCAGGTTGCAACATTATTGTAAGTTTACTCGACCAATCTGTTTCTACTATCAAGTTCTCTGTCATATAGCACCCTGGATGGAGCATATGCAGCGTTCTTGATACAGGGAGTACACCACATCTACATCATGTGCAAGTTGCCCGAGAACACGTTATTAGCCTTGGTCATGCCCTGGTTAGTTCTGATGTGATTTTGTCTGCTATTTGACCTTTTTCTTCTAGGGGAGTTGCAGTACGTAGGATATTTATTTATTCGCTAGCTCAAATTGAATATGATGCCCTTGTTAGGCTTCTGTAACAGTCACTGTGTGTTACCATATCATTCATTCCCTCACAACTCTCATTACCATGACTTTCAAGCTTATAATTACATCAACAGTCCAGAGGTGAGCCATCGAGTGTCACTCATCCAAATTTGGAGCTACTGAAAACTATCAACAGTTTCTATGCTTATAGGGTGTATTGTCGTGAGTATCATATTTTTCTCATCTAACATAACCATGCCTTACCCTCTGTAGTCAGCGTCGGGCATAGATGGCAGAAGCCACTTGTTGTCTTCATAGTATTGAATTGTTCCTGTTTCTATTCCCCAAATGACAGTTGTTCTTTCATAGCTGGCTACCTCTCTTGCCCAATTGAGTATGCTAATATTATACTTTTTGGATGCTTTTTCTGACATTCAGTCGTCAGGTATTGGACTGGGTGAGTCAGCTCTATCCAGACTTAGGCTTTCTGATTTAAAGGTCTCTTCAGTTGCAAACATTGCTGAGTTTGGTCAATTCATCCCATTTTTCATAAGGAACACTCAAGCTTTTCAACAGATATGGGATTGTCTCAGTGTTTGTCATGAGGAGAACGATACCACATGTGAGGAAAATTGATTTTTCAAAGTTTATGTTTCACTTTGACTTACTTCTGGAAAAGATCACATATTCAATCAGCCAGATTATGACAATTATTTGTGATATAACCATCAGTGCATCTCTTGTCTTCTTCCTGAACAAGATGAGAAGTGGATTCAAAGCGTGAGCTCTATTTTTGTCATTGGCTCAAAAGAATATTACATGTGCAACATCACTTAGGTCTGAGAATGTGATAAAACATCTAGTTGTTTTCAGGTACTCTTACATACCCACTCTGCTGTGGCATATTCATCATTAAAATATAGTATTGGTAATGGACTATTGACAAGCATCACTGCAATTTGTATACTTGTAACAGTATGTGACATTGGATGCATGCTTTATTTTTTTTTCAGCACTCATCTGGTCTAGTTTTACATAACTCCTCCTACAAGTATCCTTTCCATGGGTGTGTCATATTTGAGTAGAATTTCTACTTATCAAATGTTCATGGCAATCATGTCCAGCATTTGTCATTGTCAGTGGAAAATGTATGTTGTGAGCATTACTCTTGTTTTTTCTACTCACTTCTCATCAAAACTAGTTTATGTCAACTCAATGCTGGTTAGTTGGCTGGATTATTTATCTTCACATGTAAATGAAACAACTAACTGCACACTGTCTAAATTATAGGTGACGTATGTCAATGCTTTGTTACATGGCTTTGAACTCCTATCTTCACATACTATGTTACATGTACAGGCTCAACTCTCGTACAAAAATTCAAGAAATGTTTGGAAACAACCAGGTGGGGTGAGATATTTGGGACTGTTTTTCAATATCACTGCAAGTAAATCTTCTATTTTTTCATGTCTAGTCTACTTAAAGACATTATCATCTTCTTGCTTGAAGGTCTACTACAAGGAATATGAACAATGCCACTTAGTGCCCAATGCTTTGCAGATTTTTCCTACATCTTTCAAAGAAACATAACATAAAATGAAAATGTATTAAGTATAGTACAGAGAAAGATGGAATCTCCAAGTCCATGGAACAAATAAGCAGATAGCAGATGGTGGTCATAGTTGAAAGTACTGAAAGCAAAGATGGTATGGAACATTGGTGTCTTCTGTGGTCACATGCAGCCAGATAGCTTGAGCAGACATCTGTAATAAAATTACAGTCTCAGTTTAATTCATACCATAATTGGTATGAATTTATAAACCACTAATAAAACAAACTCTTTTTTCACAACATGGCATGGGATTCACTATAGTCCATCTACAATCTTAGTGCATTGAGCACCAACCACTTTTTGTTAGACCATTGTGGATGTGATGAGGGTGAAGAGTACAACAGACACAATCATCAGACATGCAACTGGGCCACCAATTGCCTTTGTTCAAAACACTATATATCACCATACATTATCCAAGTACCCCCAGTCTTGTTTATATGTGTCTGGTGTATGTTACCTACTTACTATACAATACTGACTTGTCTGCACCTAGTTCATTGTACTCACATATTGTGTTGAGGTACATATAATACAGTCTTGTTTATATGTGTCTGGGTTCATTGTACTCACATATTGTGTTTAGGTGTTGGTCACACCTACTACTGTCTGTCATAGCTGGTTGGGATTCCAACACTTTCTGACCTTGCTACACTCTTCAGATTATTGGCATGTTCTCTGGGACCTGCCTAGAACTTCTCATCACTTAGCATGCCCAATGCATTACCTGGCTTGATAGCCATAATTGTGACAGCTATAAGCCACTTTTTGGCATTGTCACCAAAGAGGTGGTTTCACTCACATAAAGTGGCAGATTGTTTTTTCTAGTCTGGATTTTATCTCAGTGGGCATTTCTTGTACACATGTTTTGTACTGTGTTTGGCCATCACAACCTGCTTACTCTAGACCTCCTGATATTACAACTGTCACAACTATCACATTCCACCTACTTTGGACCTTCTGACATCACCTCCTGCCAAGTCTGGACCTCCTAACATCATCTCCTGCCTACTCTGGACCCCCTGACATGTTTTGACCCCTCTGGACCTTCTTTGGAACTCCTCTACCATCTTTATAAACCAGCATTGCATCCATCAGTGAATCTGACCCCCATCCTCATTATTTACTAAGCATCAGGACCAATGCAGATCATGCCATCTGCATAATCTATTAGGTATACAACTGTTCATCCACTCCACTACCTCCTATAGAGTCCTGGACTCCATTGTAAATACCTGGAACCAGTACCAGGAGTATATAAGACTATATGTTGCTCAGATGTACCTTAGTCTTAATATTGAATAACTGTTACTGTGATCTCCCATTTTTTTTGTGCTTGCCATTTCTGTCTCTATTTATGCTTGCCTCTGTAAATACTTGTCTGGAACACACTACATTGACTGGCATGCACTATGCTACTTACAAAAACTCTGGTCTCATTAAGAAACTCCATCCTTGGTTTGACCTTTACATAACTCAACCTCCTGAACTCCAGAGCAAGATGTTTAACTCCAGACTTGCCTATTTTGACATCCTATGCCCCAGAACACATTTAGGAGCCATCAACATCCCAAATACATAGTTTAGCACTTGAGTTCACCTCACAAGGGCATTGCTTCATTGAAAAAGACTCCTAAGTCAACAGAACCTGACATTGGCTCCCTACTACCATGCACACTATTATGCATCTTCCATCTATAGTTGGGTGTCCTCTATTCCAGTGTCTGCATCTCAGATTGCTGTTCACTAGAGGTCTAGGGTGGGTATTATATGCTCTATCTACCTACCTCATTTCCTATGAAGGCTCCTATGTAATGGGTATTATGGGGCCTTTCATGCACTGGACCATAAGTCAGAACCTATCAACTGATTCTAGCTATGGTGGTGCAAAAAAGACTACTGAGTTTATATAATGGTAAACTTATGTTAAATATGTTACAGTAATTATTAATTAGTATTATAATTAATAAGGTAATAATTGTCCATTGGTAATAGGACTATCCATTACATACCCCCCCCCATGAGACCATTGTGAGTCTCATAACTTGTAGACCTCTTGTGTAGGAGGTGGCAGATACTATGAGAGAGGGGAATGGGTGGGAAAGAGCATCCTGCTTGTGAAAATGGACAGGGAGTACTGCCTAGTACTCTGAGAGTTGAATGGTGGGTGGTGGCATATGAGCATAAGATTACCACCTCCTGAGCTGACAAGGTAATAGTGGTCAGGTTGAAGACAGCTTCCATGCAGGAGCAATGAAGTTCTCTGCAGCAGGTGACTCCAAAAAGTCATGGAGCAGGACCAAGCTGAGATATGAAGTTCTCAGCATATGATACCTTGACTATGTCTAGTAGAAGCCATAAGAAGGCCTCAATGAGGATTAATGCAAGGGCACTCAGAGGTGAGCTAAGTCACCTCAATGTCTATCTGATTATATAAGGACTCATCCTTTGGGACCATGTCAGCCCACTGTGCCACTACAGCATTGGCCATGGCAGTAGAGGCTGAGGTGGTAGTAGAATCTACCTCCTCAGCTGGGGGTCCTGAAGCAGCAGTGCTGGTTGTGACCTTGCTGGGCCCCATCTCACCAGGCAGGTCTGGCATGGTTGCTGGTGCATTAATATTATTAGCCTCAGCAACAGCAGAGGGAAGCACTAAAAGTGCCTCAGTTTTGTTGGTACCAGTAGTGGGTACCATGCTAGCAGAGGAGACCACTAGTATAGTCTCCTCCTCTAAATTGGAGTGCACCAGGGATGAGTCAGGTCCCAATGGTGGAGTTGAGGTTACAACCAATTGAGGTCATGCCTGTGCAGCTTCAATTGCTGCTGCTGGCTAGTTGGCCAGGTATATGAACCTGGCATCCTTGCTATATTGCAGCCACTCATGGTCAGCAAGCAGCCTGAGATCCTGAGGCTCAAGGAGTTGTATGAGAATGCAAAAGTGTTCTCAATTATTGAGGATGGGCTCATACCACCTGTCATATCCCAGCAGAATTCCTGGAGATCCAAAGGTCTCCAGGCATCAGTGTCTCTCATTGTCAATGCTTACAAAGAAGTCAGTGTAGAGTCCACTCCTAGACCAGTGATAGTCTAGGTAGCATATACCATAGGTATACATGTGGTCCATCCACATGTCAGGGATCCAATTAGTGAGGAGGTGGTGGAGCACCTCCATATTTCCCAAATTGGTTGCATGTCTAGGCTCAACATAGACTCTGTGAAGAAAGCCTGAAAGATCACCAAGCTTTCTCTGTTGTAATCCTCCACAGCCTCAGCATAGAGATGTGGGCAAGCAGCTACAAGAGCGAGTGCTCTTATATATGCAGTATGCACATAAGCATCACTAGCTGCCAGGGCACATGCAAGAATATAGCCAAAGACAGAGCTTCAGCTAACACATCCCATGCTGTCCATTGCAATCCCAGACACAAAGTTCTGGGACCTAGAATAGCCATGGTGCGGCAGGTACTGCACCCATCAGTTGATCTCAAAGTGGTACTCAATGGAGACTTGACTAAATCCTGCACTGTGGGTGTTGTTGTCAGGGCAGCCAAGCATGGCCACTGCTTGGAATGGCAGAGGGACTGGTAGCCAGTGTCTGTTGTCTTGTAGAAGGCAGCAAATAACATTAGCAATATTAATGTTGGGAACCTGGTGCATGGACCAGTACTGCTCCATGGAATGGGTAAAGGAGGAGATCTGATGGAACTCCTGAAGGAGGAGTGCAGCATGGATGTGCTTCCAGAATGTTATGGAGGTATCATTCTCCATTGTAACTCAAATAAGCAGGCAAACCTGCTCAGGGGTCATGGGCATCCTATAAGAGACTCATTAGTACAGTCTGTAGTAAGACCAGGTGGTGTATGTCATGACCCACTTACTCTGGACCTCTGGATGTCACAACTGTCACAACTGTCACATTTCCCCTACTCTGGACCTTTCAATGTCATCTTCTGCCAAGTCCGGACCTCACAACAGTATCCCCTGTCTACTCTGGACCCCCTGACATGTCCTGACCTCTCTGAACCTCCTCCAGAACCCCCCTGCTACCTTCATAGACCATCATCACATCTCTCAGTGAGTCTGGCCCCATCCACATCATCTATTAGGCACCAGAACCAATGTAGATCACACCATCCACATAATCTATTAGGTATACAATTGTTTATCTGCTCCACTACTCTCTATAGAGTCCCAGAGTTTATTGTAGATACCCAGAACTAGTGCTGGGAGTATATAAGACTATAGGTAGCTCAGATGTACCTTAGTCTTGATATTGAACAACTGTTACTGTGATCTCCTATTTCTTTCATGCTTGCCATTTCTGTCTCTCTTTGTGCTTGCCCCTGTGAATACTTGTCTGGCATGCACTACTTTGACTAGCATGCACTACATTGACTGGCATGCACTATTCTACTTATCAAAACTCTGGTTTCATCAAGGAACTCCATCCTTGACTTGACCTTCACCTAACTCCAATTTCTAAACCCCAGGACAAGCTGTTTAACTCTGGACTTATACATTTTGACATTCCCACACTCCAAAACACCTCCTGGAGCTATTGACACCCTGAGCACACATAGTTTGGCACTCAAGTTCACCTCGTAAGGGTGTTGCTTCTTGAAAAAGGCTTTCAGGTCAGTAGAACCTGATAGTGTACACTATCCTGGATAACTCATGTGCATGGGTGATCTTCACTTCTTCACCTACATATACTACATTAGTTGATGGCAACCAATAGAAGTTAGGGTGCAATATGCCCCTAAAGTTGTTCTGGTGTCCCCAATGCTCATTAATGTGAATAGTTTTCCAAACATCTGAGAGGCAGCCAGGGACAGTATTATTGAGCTGCTTGAAGCCCTGTTTGGACTTCTTGGCATCTGCATCCAAGCATTGATTGACCTTAGCATTGTGTGATTGTTTTAGACAATGTGTTTGGACATTGTCATCAGGTTCAATCTCCTGATAGATTCACAATGAGTCCATGTCATTGGACTCAGAATCATCATTATCATGTGCTGGCTGTTGGATGAAGAACTGTTTGTGACTCTCCTTGCAGTTTACAATAATGTAAGGCTGTTCAGAATACTTCTGGGAGAACATATATATTTGAGGTTGATCAACCTCAATATAGCCTGGGTGGGCATGCTGTAGTACATTTCAAGGAAATTGTACCTGGTAATAAGCAACAGACTTGTTGCTCTTCACAGGGCCCTCCTTATTATTGACAGTGCTGCTGCACTATTAGCTGAAACTGGTTTAGACTAAGGCAGGCCTAAAGGGACAATTGAAACTGGGTTCTCTGACCCAGTCATGACTATCTTTGGCTGGGGTAGCTGTATGCCTTCTCCCTTCTTCTCACTGGGGGTGAGATTCCTCATTTCCACATCTTCTCCATGTGAACTAGAATCTGCATAGGGCAACACTGGTGCTCTATCTCCCAGAATCAATTGAAAATCCTGTTGACAGGCCTTCTGAGATGAGTCCTCTACTGGGGAAGCAACTCTCTTTCCCAGTCCATAGCAGACTTATAGAGGTCTGCTTGGGCCTCATCCCACTGTCTTTCTATAAGATCAAGTTCATTCAGAACTTGATTGAGTGCCAACTGCACTACTGGGCTTTTGAGGATGTTCAATCTGATATCCTCTGGAAGGGCAACCTCTAGGAGTTGCAGCTAATCACACAATTGGCAAAGAAGAATCAAAAGTTGTATTAGAAGGTAGATACAACAATAATATTGACTAATCAATCACCTGGCAGAGGAAAATCCAAAAAAAACAAGTCTAAGGTTCTCTTGAGCCAGGAGTCCAAAAATACTGCAGGGAGTCACATGACCCAATTAAGTAACTGACTGTTGGGGCATGCACTGACAAAGCAGCCATTGGAACCAAGGCTGACATAATAATTAGCCATTGGGGCATGCACTGACAAAGCAGCTGTTGGAACCAAGGCTGACATAAAGAACAAGGTAAATGAGGGTAGCAATAGTGAATGAAAATGAAAAAAAGGAACAGAAACAGGGGGTTTTCTGACATAACCCCCCCTTAGAGTGCAGCATCTCAATGCATGGGGTAGAATCACTGCGGGCGCTGGAAAATGTTTCCATTGGAAAAAGTGTAAAAGAAACATGTTATGCCATTTCTTTGTCAGCTTTTTCTTTTGGAAAAAGGCATTTTCCATTGTCTAATGCCTTTTTCCCTTTGAAATATGTGCCCTGGAAATAGCATAACATGTTTCTTTTTCCCTTTTTGCAATGGAAACGTTTTCTGGTGCCTGCAGTAAATGAGTTTTGGAGGGCCAGGTCAGTTGGAAAAATGGGGTAAATGCCTCAAATGGCCTGCAGTGCATCTGGGTGTGTGCAGTGGAACTCTCAGATGAGGGTGGGTGCATCAATGCCATCAGCAGGCTCCCAGGAAATGTCTTTAATACCATAGCCCTTCCACTTCACCTTGTACTGTAGTTTGTAGTGGAATAGATGGCTGTTCAGGATCTTCTCCACTTTGTACTCCAGGCCATCTTCTGCCAGAACTGAGGGTGGGGGCAGTGGCACTTATCATCCTGGTATGGGATTGTCCAGAGTGGAGGTGAGCTTGACTATGTTGAAGACCAGGGAGCTTATGCATTCTGAGGGGCAACTGGAGCTGGTAGGCTAGGGGGCCCGCCTGCCTTTCCACTAGGTATGGTCTGAGTTGGTGGTAAAACAGCTTTTTGGATGGTCAAGTAGTGGTGATGTTGGAGCAGTCCAAGTACACATAGTCTCTGAGCTTGTATATGGGGGCCAGGAGCTGTCCACAGTCATAGTACCAGGCCATGTCATTCTTTGCCTTAGTCAGGCTGCCTTGGCCTCTTCCTGAGCTTCACACATCTGGTCTACAAACTCATTGATGGACTTATTTTCCAATTAGTGTCTGGGGTATTCAAAGCCTATCCAGGAATGATGTCCAGTATCCAGGAGGAACAGGGATACTTTGGTGGCAGAGTGGACATGGTTATTGTACTGGAACTCCACCCCTGGAAAGGGCTCATCCCAGCCATCCTGCTGCTTGCTGCAGAACAGGTGGAGGTACTATTCAAGTTCCTGGTTGATCCATTCAGTCTGGCTATTAGATTGTGGGTAGTACACAGTGGAGGTGTGGAGTTTGATATGGAGGAGTTAGTAGAGCTTGCATGTAAACTCTGCAACAAACTGTGGACCCCAGTCAGAGATGTAGGCATTGGAGAGGCTGTGGAGCTTCCACACATTCTTCTGGTAGAGATTAGTGGTGCCCATGGCAGAACAGGTAGTATGTGTTAGAATGAAGTGGGCCTGCTTGCCACACAGGTCTACAACAACCATGATTGCATTGTAGCCATGGGAGTCTGGTAGTTCTACAATGAAGTTCCTAAAGGCCACACTCCAATGTGCTGCTGGTACTAGGAGAGGGTGTAGCTGTCTGACAAGGAGGTGTCGCTGGAGCTTGGTCCAGAGGCATAAGTCACAGGTGCTGGTGTAGAAGCCAATGTACCATGACATCTGGGGCCACCAGTAATTTTGAGATACAAGCTCCAGCATCTTCCAGCAGCCAGAATATCCCGCAATGCAGGAATTATGGTGCTGCTCAATGATGTGCCTCAGCTCTGGATCATTGGGGACATAAATGTGGCTGCAGAAGGTGAGGAGGCCATCCTGCAGGCCCCACTTCTCTGTGTGCACTGACTTAGCTCCAGTGGTCTGCCTGGAATGGAGGGCCAATGCAGCTCTAGCTATAGAGTCCTTGTGGATCCCTTTCTAGTTGCCTTTCCAGATGTCCCAGAGTATATTGACCTCATCTCCCTGCATGGACACATCTTTCATGGCCCAGATGGCAAACAGCTCCAGGCAGAGGAGCATAAAGTTGTCATTGTCCTGAACTGGAGCCATAGTCCATGCATTGTGACAGCATGTTAGTCTTCCCCATAGTTCACCCTGGCTTGTGGTAAAGGAAGAAGTCAAAGTTAGCAAGGTACAAGGACCAGCATGCCTGTTGGTGGTTGAGCTTTTTGGCTGTCTAGAAGTACTCCAAGTTTTTGTAGTCTGTCCAAACTTTGAATTTATGCCAGGCCCCTTCCAGGAGATGGCACCATTCCTCCAAGGACCAGATAATCAGAAGCATCTCCTTGTCATGGATCTCTAGTTGTGCTCCATGGCATTGAGACCCTTGGAATAGAAGGTGACCAGGTGCTACTTGCTGTCTGCCAGGGATTCCTGGGATAGGACCACACCCATTGCAAAGTTGGAGCTGTCAGCCTCAAGGCAGAAAGGGCAATTGTTGTCCAGGAACATTAGAACTGGTTTGGAGGTGACTTTACATTAAATAGTTTAATTTGTGGCATTCACTTACATTCTCTTGAGTTTGCTGTCCTTTAGCACTACTTAGCGCAATAGCAACAGCAAACTCTTTCTTGTTTAAATACTTACTTTTTCTGTTAGTAGTGGAAGGAGAATAAATCTCCTTGATTACCTTACACTACAGATTTCTTTTGGTGCATTTTAAACTTTAAGTTGCCAACATTTATTCTGCTGTGTTCTTGACACAATAGTTGAGAATCATCTCCTGCTTCCGTAGACTGGTGACTGTGAAGGTAGTCTGCTTGGAGTGGAACTTGTAGTGGAGGACCAAGTCCACTATGGCACAGATGGAGCTGGCCTCATTTGGGGTGCCATCAACATTGTACATGGGAATTGGGAATGGGAGGAGTTGCATGGTGAGTTGATGATGCTCCACATAGCCAGTCCAAGAACAGCCTAGTTGCTCCAGAGTTGAGAAGGCTGGCAACATTCTGGACCTGCTGTATGTCTGTAGTCTCTATTTCAACATCTAGCCAGAGCAAATTTGCAGAGAAAGTCAAGGCTATCATATAGCATCAAGGTAGGTGTTGCTTCCAGGCTGGGAGTCAGAGTTGTGATTGAGGAGGGGGTATGTTGGAAGGGATGCTCATGGTGGCAGGCATAGGGGTGTCAGTAGAAATTGTATTAATAGCATCTACTGACAAGCAAGCAAACCAATCTGCACTGGGCAATGGGGGTATACTGTTCACCCAACAAGCCTCATAGACCTTGGAGGAGTGAAACAACAACATAGGACCCACTATGTAAGTGAGGCTAGAACCATTCAGACTGGAAAAAATCTGAGCAGTAAACACCTGCAAAAATATTATCAGAAACCTAGTTTACATCAAATATTATGAAGACCTAGTGGTAGCATTTCCTGGCTAGCACCACTTGGCAGAAAACAACAACAGATTTTCCTATATCACATGAAAATTTTTGGCCTATTTGAATGGCTAATCATGTGACTAATAGATCTAGAGCTAGTCATGTCAAATGAAGCAACAATATTCTTCCTCTCAAAGATTATTCCCTGCCAACTCTATATATTCATAATAGCTGGACTCCAGTACTTGGATACACTAAGGGTGATGATTCTGGTGGAAATACTGATATGCAGATTCTTCTGCAATTTTGCAAAAACAAGGGCCATTCTTGAGATATGCACAAAGGATGACATGGAAGATACTAGACCAAATCCTCACCCCTATAAGATCATTCTTCCTCTCTATTAAAAAATAAAACATCTACTTTGCAGAAGATCTCAGTTTCACAGATAAAGACTACTTCCTCCTTTAGAAGATGTAGATCTGCAAATTCAACACTGTGGGATTTGGCAAAGGATATGCACTAACCAGAAAGGAGCAACCAATATGTACAGGCTGCAAATCTGCAGATTACAATAGCCTAAACTGCTTATTTTCAAGGATTTTTGGCTGGCTAAAATGGAAGCCAAATAGTACAAATGATACTGCAGGCACAACATACTTTGCTGATGACAAGAGGTCCAAAATTTCTCCTCCAATCACCAAGGAGAAAAACAGAGGCTGGAGAAAATAGATCAGAACCAATCCAGGCCCAGAAGCAAAGGTTACAGTGGATCTTACAAAGGCCAAGGTACAGTGTGATGTTAAATATCTGGAGCTATATAATATCTTCTAGAAACAGAAAAAATATAATCTACTTGTTGAACTGATAGTATGTTTGTATCAGTATTGTTTGTATCATGTATGTGTGTGTGTGTGTGAATTCATCCCTTGGGGCTTATATTTCAAGGGCAGAATACATGGGTGCATATGTCTTCTCCCCTACAGTATTACCTAAGCTCCCAACCAGTTTTCCTGGAACCGACATCATGTAATCTTTAGTATACATTCAAATTGTTGCCTTGTTACACTCTCAGTCATTTTTCTTTTGTAGCAGACACTGAGAGTGTAAGTGGCCTCATTTTTATTCTGATTATTACCTAGTATTACTTGTTGTTACTAGGTATTTTATCAAGTTGTTCTTCTTTCATGGCAAACACTGAGAATTATCACTTGTTGTTACTAATTACTAGCTATAAATGTCTGCTTAGATTCAGGCTGGCAGGTTATGGGCATCCCTTTCAAGGATTGCCCAGCTTGAACTAAGTTGCCCAAATAACTCATTGTCTTACTAAGTCTCTATAAGTTTACCTCTGTATTTTATCTTCAAATTTGTCTATTGTGTGATCATACTATTCAATCATTATAGTGCCATGGTCTTTTAACACCACAACTCTTTTGACAACAACCAAACTGTCCAGTTCTTATTAGCCTCCACTTGTAAGGACAAATCTGTTACCTTCTGGCCTAAGATTGGCAGTACCAGTGCAGAGTCCTCTACCTCAGTCTATTTTTGCTTGTAAAGCTCCACCTTATTTACTTTCTTCTACTTTTCTCTTGGCAGATACATTAGTTGCTGATGATATGAACCAGTTTTCCAAAATTCCTTGTCTTACTTGTATGCATATTCAACTTTCTTCTCTTAATCCATTAACTCATGAGTCTCTGGCATTTATGCTAGATACACCTCAATTTTTTCTTGCTAGTACATTACATGCTTTCACACCACAATATCCTCCACAACTACCTCCAGATTTAGGTCATACTCTTATACTGCATTTTTTTCTGAATCCCACTCTCAATGTCTGTGATATTCTTCCTCATTGTCCTTCTTTCCAGGTACATATTTCCTACTTGCCCTTTCAAATCCAACATATCCCAGTTACTCCAATATATCAACCACTTCATCATACAGCATCTATCTTTCTAACTCTTCCCACTCCTTCTGCCTGTTTCAATCCTTCTTTTGGCACAACACCAACTTTTTCTCTTCCTCCTCCTCATCCTCCTACTTTTCTCCCCCAACAACCTTTTGTTCCATTGCATTTCTAGGATCCAAACTCTATACAGAATTTCCCACATCATCCAAATCATCATAATCATGGTCTGAATCAATTTTATTTTTTACAGAATTATCAACCTGCTCATGCATTTTTCAATTATGATATTCCACCCCAGAATAATCAGTATTTTTATCAACATCAATCTCCTCCTGATATCCCACTTTCTAGAGTAGTAGATACTCAGACAATACAAAACTTCCTCCACTTACCACTATTATTCGCTTCACTGGCTCAGCAGAATAGTGATTATAGATCAATACTGTTCTAGCATTAATCAATCATCTAGGTCTGAATAGTTATATTTGTCTCCTCCTACTTTCTGGAGCATTATATGACCCAACATGTAAGGTCATAATTTCTTCTGCTTATTCACTTCATATGTCTTTTAATGATGAGTAAAAAACAATAATATATGCACCTACATCCTTACAGGCAAGTTATCTGTGGATATCTATAACTGTCTTCTTCCTGCTTATGGAAGCAAATTCAGTTGTCCTGTCCAAACTGCCCACAATATTCTAGCTTGGCTTGGGAAGAGGTACAGTGTTGGCAGTGCTTTCTCCACCTAGAAAATCAAGGATTTTGTACTCTTTCTTACTTGTGCACCAACAGCCATTCCTGCTTATATTCAATAATATCATATTGCTGTGAATCAAGAAAGGGCTTTGGTGATGGTGTAGGACTTCACTTCTTATGAGAAGATATTCATAGATGGCCTACATTTATACACCCCACTTTGTGAAAAGATTTGAAGATCATAAGATGTTTGGCCTCATAGAACACTCCAATTTTATGAATTGGCAGATTATATTCTCAACATTGATTTAAAAGTTCATCACTGTCAAGCAGCTTTGCAATATTGCACACCAAAGAATTCAAACACCCCTTCTCAAAATAACAACATCACAACCAATATCACTGTATTCTTGCTGAATACTTCATGCACCAACACTTCTGCAGATACTTCCTAGAAACAAACAACTTCAACAGAGACCATTGATGTGAAATGTAGAGTTTTGTATTAGTAAAGTAGTTCAAATGTAATTGAACTAGAATTCTTGTAATTTAAAACTCTTATTTCACTATACAGTGAGCTTTTAGTTACACATGCATACACTTTTGTAAATGGGTAGTAATATAATTTTATTGTTTTGATTAAGAGTAATTTAAGAATCACTCAGAATAGGGTGCAAAATAGTTTATTACTCCAAAAACCTGAAGCTAATTATATGCTCTTTGGCCTAAGCAGTCTTATCTCTGGAGACACCAAGCTGTGGCTATACAATTGCCTCTCAATCCCTTCCAATTCTCTTCCTTTTATACTTCTCCATGCATGCACAGACTAGTGCATTATCTGCATAATTCTGTTGTCCCATCTCATACCCAGAGTGCTATTGCATGCTTAGCACAGTCCAGATGCATCCTGGCCAAAAGTTTAGCCTGTGCTATAGGCTAACCCCTTTCTCTTGGCCTTTCCTTCCTTCTCTTCCTTGTTCTTGCCTTTACCACCTTCTTTTATTATCTTCTTATCACTTGATAGGTTGGGGCTTGTTTTGGGTAAATAGCTGGGCTGTGGCAAGAGGTACAGATAAGTTTTGAGTGTTTCTAAATAGCAGGATAGGAGTCAGGGATAGTTTTTGATGGGTGATGTCAGGCTTTAATGGGAAGCTGATCTTGGAGCTTTGTTCCAAAATCATGCCTCTGCCAAGCACTGCTACTCATCAGCTATCTCCTTTTGCAATCAAACTTTGATGGCTAACTGCCACCTTGCTGCTATAATCCTTGATCATCATCATTACATGATATTGGGGTTTTATTCTGAGGTAACCTTTCTACATCTACTGTTTTTGATGCACGCTTACTATTTTCAGTGTTTTATAGATATATTGGGAGATTTTTCAAAATACATATTCTGTATTCTGCTTATCTTGTTGAAAAACTGACATATCACCATTAAAGAACTTTTGGATTGCACTAGAGTCCATATCACAGTAAGCAAAGAGCCTACAGACCCTATTATATTTTTCCTTCCTAATAATAATACTAATGCTATATCTGTCATGACCTGCACTAACTCTAGGCCCTGGATACTCACTAGGCCAATCCAACAACCCCGGGACACCCACTAACTGCCAGACCCTCATTAACAACCCAAGGAATACCCTGGACACACAATTCATTGAGCCTAGCACCCCAGTATGCCACCCATCAATCCAGGTGCCTGCCTCCCACCCAACTCTCTTGACCAATCCACCCACTTGGTGGACAAATCCCGACCATCCACCAATCACCTGGCCTCCCACACAATTACCCTGAACGTCCCATGTGATCACCTCTAGTGCCATTCAGCACCTCAGGTACACAGCCCCACACACTGGCTCCAATTGACACCCCTAGGATTGAACCTCCCTGAACCGGCTCCAGATCTCACTATTTAAGCCTGTAAGTAGCGTCCCATTACAGTAGTCTTGATATTACCCTTGCTATTACTTTGTCATACTACTATTTCATACAAGCTTGTCTGTCTAATTTGTCTACCAATCTACTTCTTTCTTCACAAGTCTCCTGGTCTTTCTAAGTCTCTTTCTCTCTCTTTGCCTCAGTCTCCTGGTTCTTCTCTTTCCACCTCTGCTCACTCTCCTCTCCATCTCCATTGCTCTGGACTCAGCCCAGCACTCCAACCCTCTCTCATTTATTCCCTAGTACTCTGCACCCCTGTGGAGCACCTCATGCACTCTCAGCCTTCTTCCAGAACCCCCATACCTTGTCCAGAGCTGTTTTTTCAGATGTCGAGTCCACCTAGTAAGGACTTGCTTGCAGTTGGAAGCCCCCATAGTTAGCAGAACCTGACAATATCTGTATTATCAATTTGAGTGCTTATACTGTTAAACACTCTGAACCTAACCACTTTCCTCCATATTATTCATTTATTAGTATGGCAGATTCAGCATTATATTACTCTCAAATTCAATGGTATCCTTGATTCCAGATGTATGACACATATCATTTAGGATAAATAGTATTTTTGAACCTACAATATAAATTTCATGGTCTTAGTTAGTACTGCAAATTGTAGCATTCTATCAATACTTGCCAAAGGCAAGGTTAGATTTTAAACCTATGTTGATAGTAGAAATGTTATTTTATACCTTTGTAAATGTCTACATGCTCCTGATGTCCTGATCAATTTCTTATTAGTAGAGACTATGGCAGAAAATAACATCAGCCTCTTATTTGAATGGGATTCCACATCCATCTTCTTTCTTTTGAACATCAAAACACTTTGTGACAAATTTTTATAGGCTACTATATATAACAAACTATCCTTTCTACATTGCAATTTCATCTTACCCACTGCAAATGATGCTGCTATAATGATGTCTAACATATTTTTTTCCCCCTGTTTTTACTACTCCCAACCTCTGGCACTAGAGATTGAGTCACCCTAGCTAGGACACCACATGGGCCATCTTGACAAAAAACTATGCATCTGGGGTTAATTACACTGGCTCTTTTGACAATGCCCATTGTATTCTATGCATTATAAGGAAACAACTAGTGCATCCTTACAATTATTTTAGTAGCTGAGCAACTATAATGTGTGAACTCATTCACATGGACTTATGTGGATATTTTTCTACTCAATTCACCAAAGGAAAAGCCCATTATTTCTACATAATGTTAGATAACCACTCTAATTTCAGCAGCACTTCCTTGATGATGACTAAGGACAAAGTCTACAAACATTTCAAATGCATCACAAATCAATGGAAAATAAAGTCTGGCAACAAAGTTCAAACTATTTGATGTGACAGCATGAAGGAATTTATTCAAGGTGCTCTCCGAAAATTTTTAGATGAGAAAGAAATTATTTTTCAGTCTACAGCATCTTATACTCATCAACAAAATGGGAAAGCAGAATGATATATCAGGGACCATTGAAAATGTGGCACAAACCCTTAAGTTGAATTTGCTCTCCCCATGTTTTTTTTTACAGAATGCTATTATTACAGCACAATACCTTCATAATTATTTTCTGACCTCAATGCTTCCTGCATTGATGACTCCTTACCAAGTCATGGAAGGAAAGAAACTTAATCTCTCACATCTTTGCATGTGGAGTTGTCAGTGTTTCATTTTACATCCATTGAAAACATGCAAAAAGAGCAAAACTCATTGTATTTCACAGCTATTTTTATTAGCTATAATGAGAATTATTTGGGCTGGAGAGTGTGGAATCTCAATGGATAGTATTTTTATTCACAAGACATTATATTCAATGCAAATACTCAAGGACATTTAAAACCACAATCAATACAAGCTAGATCTCAATTTCCTCTTCCAACCACTCCCATTTCTCCCAACCTCTCTATTCAATCTAAATCAACATCCTCATTCTTCTATGATCCACATTTTCATCTAGAATTCCTTCAAATTCTCCTGTATATCTGAAACTACAATCAATACAAGCTAGATCTCAATCTCCTCTTCCAACTACTCCCATTTCTCCCAACCTCCTTACTCCATCTAAATCAACAACCTTGTCCTCCTATGATCCACCTTTCTCATCTGAAATTCCTTCAAATTCTCCTGTACCTCAATATATCCCAACAACCAACATTTCTCAAACTCCCCCATCATTTGATTCTTACCAACTACATTGAAATATTGTCCCTACAGCTGCTAGCAAAGCATTTTTCAATGATATTGCATAATATAATAAATGTCTTATGTCACAACCCTGTCACAACCCTCCCCTCTGCCACTCCCCAAACCCCCCAACAATCCCGGACTATCATGCATTCCCCCAAACCATTACGCATCACCCCAGAGCATCACAGGAACCCCCCAGCCCATCAGTGGACCACCCAACCCCCACACAGGCTGTTTAGCCATCACGCATCATGCTACTTGCCAAATGTTCATACTGCTGCTAATCGCATGGTCCCTTCATGTGATCTCCCCAATACAGCTGCCCTCCATCCCACCGCCACCCATAAAATCCTGGAACCTGCTCCAGAGCTCTTCTGAGACCACCCACCTTCTACCCATAGTATATAAGGACCATAGGTAGCTTCCATGTACCTTAGTCTTGATATTAACAATAACTATCTGTATTGCTTAACTTCTGTTTGAAATCTCTTCATGCTTGCTTCTGTCTCCTTTGTGCTTGCCTTGATTACCAGTCCAGCATGCACACCATTGACTGGCATGCACTCCACTTACTTAAAATTGTTCCTGTCTCATCTCTGGGATTCTCCCATCAACTTGACCACTCACCCAACCCCAGAGTAAGCCTATCACCCCCATCTCAAGCTCTGGAACCGCCCTGGAGCTCTCCACCCCATGTTTATGTAGTTTGGCACTCACTTGCACCTCATAAGGTCATTGCTTGCTAGGAAAGGCCTCCAGGTCAGCAGAACCTGACATCTTACTTGTCTCAGAGTGAATCAACAGGCCTGTCTTGAACCTCATCAAGGTCTATCAGCAATTTTAGATATCAATGCACTATTAACCACATGTCACTTTACTGACTCTGATGATCTTACTCCTTTAAAGAATTCTGTCATGGCAGAATACAAAGCTTATGCTGTCTATAGCCCAGACCCACTTTGTTTTTGAAAAATCCAAGAATATGATCTTTCTAAGGCTCCAAAGAACTACTATGAGGCAATTCATCAACTGGATGTTTATAAGTGGCTCAGTGTGATGAACTGAGGATTTGACAGCCTGATGACTCTAGGTGTTCTTGAATCTGCATTTCTACCACCTAGGCTGAAGGCACTTGGCATTTGTTGGGTATTTGCAAACAAACACATCTCTATGATGATGCCCAAAAGTTGGTCAGTACTCTGTCATGATTATAAGTACTAATCCAAAATATGTGTTAGACACACTAAGTTATGAGGAGTCCAGGCAGGGTGCCAGAGAATATGCCAAGAGGTATTATGAGTGTGATAAGAAGAGAGTGCAGAAAGGTACATGTAATGGGTGCAGCAAGAGTGTGTGGCAACTGATAGGTGTGCTAACTGATTGACACAGGTTATTAGTATGAAAATAGATAGTTTAGTATTGTTGAAGTGAGTTTTTGAAAAGGCTGCTTAGCATATCCAAGCACAAATGCCCTGCAATATTTGCAAAGTTACACAAAGTACTGAGAGCACCAATAATGGCAATGTAATGCAAAGGTTGAGAGAAAAGGAAAGCAGTGTAGCAAGAGGAATGAATTAAGTAGAATGTGGCAAGAACACATGGCAAGACAAATGTTGGCAACTTGTGATTAAGATGTGCCAAAAGAAATCTGACATGTGGGATGATCAAAGGAGACTTGATTTGATGCTACTATTGAGGCAAAGCAATCATATTGTGGCCACCATAAGTATGCTGCAATATCACACATATCACATTAAATATAACACTTACCATTGTCATATGGACAAAGAAACATTTCTCTATATATACTCTTACTTATGATACAGCACCCTCAGTCACTTGTGATATAGACTGAAGGTGAGTACAAACACTCTTACTTATGTTTAGATTTAAATATTGACTGCACCTATAGATTACAATACTGACTGTGTCTGTTGTTTACTAGGTACAGGAATAAAGTCACTTGTAATACAGACTGAGGATTACAACACTGACTGTGTCTGTTATTTACTAGGTTCTGATAATTCAGATTCTAACAGGTTATTGTCAGGAGACTACTAGTTCACTGCTAATTTTTCACTCCTCAGCCTGGTTCTCTACTTTCTGAACACTTTTCAACCTTGCTCTCAACCCTCCAGTCCTCTGCCTACTTGGTTTGAGGGGTAGCATGCCACACCCACTGCGGGCGCTGGAAAATATTTCTATTGGAAAAAGTGTAAAAGAAACATGTTATGCCATTTCTTTGTCAACTTTTTCTTTTGGAAAAAGGCATTTTCCATTGTCT
>JAGGAT010000483.1:0-27775 GCA_017657195.1 Termitomyces sp. T70a
CGAAAGAAGTATTGCATTAAGAATTGTATAATCGTCGACATGATGACCAGATTCGATGAAGCGGCGACGGATGCTCATATAGAACCCAAGGTGATCAGTCAAGGGTGAGTTTCCATCCCATTTCTTCGCATATAACTGCTGGTAATAGTAGTGGATGTTTATGCCGCTTTGTAAATCGACGTAATTCTTTTGCATGTGATCCCAGATCTTTTGGGAGCTATCAAGGTCGACCAAAGATTCTCGCTGGGTGTATTCGACGGCATTACGAATTGATCCCATAGCGGAGTCGTCCTTGTTAAGCCATTGCTCATATTTGTCATGAGCCAACTGCCAGGTCAGAAAATCCTTAGACTGTAAGACTTTTATCAAGTCTGATCCCTCCTTGAAAACAGTTTGGGACGGTTGATTTTTGGTAGGGCAAGAGGTAGTCATAAGGTCCGGATACTCGGCCGGAGGTTTGGGAGGGCACGGTTCACGTCCAGATACAACTCCCCATAATCCCTTGGCTTGTAAGGCCGATTTCATATTATCAGCCCAGACGTGATAATTAGTCCCATTGAATTTCGGAAACTGTAAGGTTTCGGAAGTAGTGTTTTCGTTTGCGACACCGGGGCCCATAACCTGACGCAGCATAATATAAAACGATGTATTCGAGTAGCCTATAATATACAATAGATCTGAAGTCTGGAGTCTGGAGTCAAGATCGGAAGATAACTTGATAAGTACGTGTATGATAAGGTGAAATGATTACTGTACCTGGAGTCAAGATCGGAAGATAACTTGACTCCAGGTTGCTATGACTTTTTAAAGTAGATAATAAGTATGATTTCATATACGCATCATTCGTGAGTTATATATGCGATAATAAGTTAATTAGATAAACGATTTGTACATACGTGTATATGATTCGATATTTGCGTCATTCGATAGTGACCGTAGTTAATCGTCATTTACTTCAACAACTTTCCTGAAGTGATAATGGGCCAACAATTAGCCACCAACACCAAGCACCGTGTGGCACAGCAACACATGGCAATGCACAAGCACCGACTACAAATCACGCTGGAGCTCGGGTGGTCCGTACGGGAGGAAGGGTATACAAGGACGAAGGAGATGGGGACCCAAGCCAAGTAATCACCTTGCCACGGCTCGGGGTCCCCAGGGAGCGGACTACTTAGGCTTAGGAGCAGCGTGTTGACTTCGAGTTACAGTAATAATACTCTTGAGCCCATTTTGAGTGAGACTTCGTCCATTCTTATAAAATTCAATAAAAATTATAAACATTCCATTGAAAGTGTGCGCCAGTGTGACTTTTGCCCCGCTGCAACTCAGTGAATAAAAGTTTTGCTACTTACTTAAAGTATCAGTTCAATTCCACTTGGACTACTTTTATAAGAAACAAAACTACAAATTTCGCATCAATATGAGCTCACGTACCGTGTTTCCGAATGATTCTACGTGCAAAGCTGTGCTTGCTCCCCCTCGCAAAACATCCAAAAACCTCGGCCGACAGAGGGCCGAACGTACATCGTTTGCCATACTAGGAGTACCACATACTAGTTGAAAAAATTAGCCAGCTCTCGCAGGAGGATGAATGATGGAGTGGGACCGTTGAATGAGATAGCGCCAATTGCTTTGGCGGTCTCCTCCTCCACCAAACGCGCCAAGTCCGGACGACCGTTTGCTAAGGCTACGCCAGGAAGATTGAGGCCGTCAGGAGACATGTAGCCTGTTTTCGTCTCTTGACCGCCACCTTCGGAACTGTTACCACTCCCCGCATTGGAAGCGGTGACGTGAACACGAATATTGATGGCGATTTGGGATGGAGGATTGGCGATTACAGTTGAAAGAGTATCCGAAATTAGTTTCATATCACCTGTACGATGTCACCACGTCTATAAAGGCGGAAAGACGATAACATACCATCGTATCGGATCACCCATAAGAAGATAAGTTTTTGGCAATTTGTAGTGCCTTCCCTGACGCGGCTACGTACAAATTGAAATGATGAGTAGTATGCTTGATAGATATTAACGCTTACCGGACGATGTCAATGAAAAGGGGGAGTGTAAATGACACGCCTGAACCACCTTTAGAGCGGAATTAATTTGCGTTTTCGGACATACAAGGCGACTAAGGATTCACCTGCTATCAAGACTACTGTATCAAATCTTTGAAGACACGGGGGAGAACCATATGGCCCGTCAAGGATGACCTTCATTTCTTGAGATTCACCAGACGCGTGGAGGAGGCGCCTTGTAAATCCAGATCGGACTCGTATCAGAAATGTCAACGTCTTATAATTGACACTTGGTTCATTGTCGCTGTCTTTATTATCAACTGAGTCTTTCTCACTTCCTCCTTCTCCAGCGACATCAAGTAGCGCATCAATAGTGGAGATAGTGAAAGGGTGTGCCTCAAGAAAGACTCCTGATAGACTGGGAATGGTAAGATACATGGTCTGCCCGGGGCGCCAGTGCACATAGGTAGGTCGCCGGAGAGTCAAGCGAACGAAATGTGGCGAGAGAGCTTCGCAGTAACCGTATTGCTCGACGGAGCCTTTTTTTAAGTAGCCGGTGTTGTAGATGAGGATGCGAATACCTCGAATTGAGCGCTCAATCCCCCAAATAAGAAAAGCGGGCCAAATATGATTTCCTTCCCTTGGAAAATATCAATTAGGTTTGGTGAAAGAGAGCCAAAGGCGTAGATAAGAAAGGAGGAGCATACTTAGTATGTCGAGCGTGGAAAAATCCACCGAGCAAAATTATTCTGCGGGACGGTCAGAGATGAGATTATCTAAGGCCTTGACTGACGCACAAAACCATGACAAAATGGAGGACAAGAAAAACCTCGTAATGACGCCGCCTCAGGGGTCGTAGGGACACAAGGGACAGGATTGTGAACGCAGTTGCAGCAAGGAGGCCAGATCGTACCCATGGCAAACGCAAAGAGTCGCTTCCAACCAGTCTATATAATCCTTGATTGGAAAAGGTAAACAGATGGGAAAATTGAAACGGACCCCATCTTTATCTGGGAAGGCACTTCAGACTTGTATAGAGATTATGGATGATGAACTTACTCGACCTGCAGCATGTACCCAAATGAGCAGGCAAATCACGCGTGCGGCCGTTCTGTGAAGATATTGCAACTGAAGATATTATGAACTGTTGTGATCAAGGATACTGGAGGACTCCTCCTGGCTTACCCTTTCATAACTTATGCCAGTCAGGTCTGTAGTGGCGCTTGGGTTGAGTCATCCAAGAAGTCCCGAAAAGAGCTCTCACAAGAAATGACGTTATTCTTAGTACCAAGTGCAGCTACTAGTGGGAGCTGCGTGGTGGCGATATTAGCAGCAACATTTGACCAATATTTTGGATCATATGCATTTCCTTGTGTATTAGTTGCTTGCCGTGAAGAGTGAGCACAACAGGTAGTGTTGTTTGTAAGAGTAAGGTTGTGATACGTACAATTCACAAGTGCCCATATGAAGAGGAGAGCGATGTATACAGCCGTCACAAATACCTCGGCGAAGTTTAGACGATAAGAACTGCCAATTTGGACGGTTGATCTGAATACGATGGCGCGGAAAGCATTGGCCGTCGCCAATGGTAGTCTGGAAAGCACGGTCACACCGTGAGCAGGAGTACTTTTATGAGACTCTTTGCGATAGATGGCTAGAGAACGGGTGACAATTGAGATGAAGTGGCAGAAAGAGATAAATGCGATGAAGGCAGCAATACAGAACCACACGCGTTCTGGATAGATCACAGCGTGGGCAATACGAATCGAGCGATCAGGATCCTGTTTCTGCGATGCCTTTGCGGCTAAGGATTGACTAATATCAGCGATAGCCATCGAGTTAAGGGTCGGTAACGGCTGAGGAGCCATTCTTCAGCTCTTTATGTATTGGTTCATGCCAGATCTCGATTTTGGTAGGCAGCTGTCTCGTTGGAATCACCGAGGAATCAGGTGTACAACGAACCTTCACAACTTGTTATCTGATATTAATGGATGCCTGATTGAGTCCGAAGTTCGTTTGTCAGGTGTACGGACCATGAGAGGGGAAGCAAAATCAGATTACAGATAACCGAGGGAAACTCGGGGTTGAGGTCTTTGGTAGGTCGATTGCTAAAGCGGTACGTCCCGAGCAGGAGAGAATGGGCTTCGCTTCAAATTTGAATGATTAGTCAAAGCACCATTGTGCATGAAAACTTAAGTGACACAATATCTGGATGAGAAAGTACCATAGAATGACCCGGAGTTTGAACGAGGACATGGAAGATAAGATAACCAACTAGCTCGACATGAATTACAACCCTATAGGATCTAGCTCGGGCAAAGCAAGGGGAGTTGCCCGGAGTTAATTTTCATCAGCACAAACCCCGGCAGCATGAGCACGCCGTCCGAAGTCGCTGCCCTCTCCGCAGAGGAAGTGGCAGAAATCCGGAGCTCCCACGCACAGCTCCTCAACCTAACGACGCAGCTTCTAGAGCAGGTAAATGCCCAGGGCACCTAGCCAACCGTCCCCATGACCCCCGCCGCACTAGCAGCACCGACGTCGCAGGCATGTCAAGGAATCAAGAAATAATTTCAGATGAGCTAAGCAACGAGCGTTGGAGGTCTATGGAACGCACGTGATGAGCACGTGGTATATGTGTCGCAACGGGAGGGAAGAGGAAAAACAAAACTGTACAGTCGAGAGGAGATTATGATCGGATACGGAATAACACACCTCAGTCGTTTGCTACATCGGCTGAGGTGTGTACAACTTACCATACCGTTAGATCACCCACTGATAGCTATCATGGTATTACTTGTTAACAGGTGATATACATAGTCGTTTGCTACATCGGCTGCGTATTACTTGTTAACAACGAGTTTTCTTGAGAATAACTGATGGGTCCAGATAACTGGATAAGTCTTTGAGCTTGAGGATTAGAACAAGAAGGGAGAAACAACTGTGTTGATTTCACCAAGTATTTAGACAATTACAGGCAGTTTATATAGTAATTAATTTAGGAGGAAGAAAAGGAGTAGAAATATAAAATAAGGAGAAGTTCAAGAACTGATTGTCTCATGAAATTGTTGGATACTGTATAGGAGGAATTGGAAGTCTGCTGGTACAGAGGATCTGTATGAAGGCAGAATGGGTTTTGTGCTGAGCTGACTGATCATGCACTTGTTTACTCCTTGCTTCTTACTTTCTTCACGCATACATACAAGTGTATTAGAAATAATTGTTCCTATTTGATGATCACGCTACTCCCTAAAGTACAATTCCAGTATGTCTCTATACCCAACAGAGGCATGTGTGTATTAGATAAGGTTTTTCTACTATTTACACTTCCTCCTTTTTAACCAGACTGCAAAAGTAACAAGATAGGGTGAATTAGTGGATCAAGAAGCAAATATTGAATTAGAATAGTGGACAGGAGAAATAAAGGAATTTATGGATCAGAAAGAGACTTGTCGTCAGAAGAATTATGACATTATCCCCTCTTTAGGATTAAATTGGCATAATCTTGTGAAGTTGGCAGACATGCTATGCAGCCAGATTGAGTGGTTGTTTGAGTTGGAGGTTTGAAAGCATGCTGTGAAGGTGCAGGTGGAGGAGAAGAAGAACAGATTGGGTGGTAAATAAGATTACTAGAACTAGGTGTTGGTGATGGTAATGTATTGGCTGGAGTGCAATCAAAATAGATCTGAGGTGGGCATGGTCATCTGGGATTTTGATGATGCCAGTGTTCAAGAGTTTAGGTAGGAATGTCAGAGAATGTGACACAGGAATTTTCAGAGTCTAAAAAATCTTTCCAATGAACAAAATAGTCATAGTGTTGTCCTATTTTCTGACTGTCAATAATTGTGCCGATATTGTGCAGATTATCTGATAAGACGTTGGTTGGTGGAACAGAAACAGATTTGAGTCAATTTGGAATAGCTGAAGCTGGAGTAAAAGGTTCAAGTAATGAGACATGGAAGACTAGATGAAGACAAGAGTAAGATTTGGGAAGTTCTAGAAGGTATGCTGTGATGCCATGACAAGTCAGGATTTTGAACAGAATTTGAGACAGAGTTCATCATGAACTGTTTGCAGCTGGTCAGTGAAGTCTGTAGCAGCAATATTTGTGGTCCGTTTTGTGAGTCAAATTTTGAAATCAGGATGGTAGCCAAGGTTTGCAAAGAATGGAGACTTTTGGGTTGATGAATTTGTATGATTGTTAAATGAAAACTCAGTGAGAGCAAGGTAGTCAACCCAATTGTCTAGTTGGTAGGAAATGTAGGTACAGAGGTATATTTCAAGAGTTTAGTTTGTGTGTTCCATGAGGCTGTCAGTTTGGAGATGGTAAGCTGTCAAAGAATGCAGCTTAGTGCTGACAAGGGACATGAGATTTGTGAGAAAGGATGAAATAAATACTGAGCCTTGATCAGAGACTATAGACTGGGAAACCCATGGTGATGGAAAATGCAGTCAAGATATTGGCATGCCAATTCTGAGGCGTCCATAGTTTCACAAATGGGGACAAAGTGCATGTCAGGTTCCACTGATGAAGGGGACTTCCAACTGCAAGTGGGTCCTTACTAGGCAGACTCAATGTCTGAAGAGCAGCTCTGAATGTAGGGTGGGGCTTTGGAGGCAGGTCTGGAGGGGGCTGAGGATGTTCTGGGGGTGCACAGGGCACCAGTTTTTGAAGTAGGAGAGAGTCAGGGCTCTGGGCTGAGTCTGGAAGCAAGAGAGTGGAAAGGAGAGGGAGTAAGAGTTAAAGAGAAGAATCAGGAGATTAAAACTAAGAAGGAGAAAGAGATTTAGGGAACCAGGAGACTAGGAGAGAGACACAGTAGATTGGTGGGCAAGTTTAAACAGACAAACTTGTACAATACAGTAGTATGACAAAGTTAAGGTAATATCAAGACTACTGTATCAGGGTGCTACCTACAGCTTAAGTACCTAGCATGGATGAGGTCTAGGGTTGGCTCAGGAGGGTCAGCTGGCATAGTATATTACACAGGCAGGTGCAGGGCAACTACTGGGGCTGGATATGCTGGACTGTATTCTAGGGCCAGTACCAAGATGGGCTGGTCACAAGGTTGAATTGTGGATGGCAGGTATTGGGGTCAGTTGGGCAGGACATATGGCTTCCAGCAAGTGTCAGGGTTTTGGCCAAGGGTGTGGGTGCTGGAGTTGCTCATGTGACATGCTGGGGTTGGTCATGTGGCATGCCAGGAGTGCTGGAGTTGATTGGCATCGTGCTAGGCATCTGTCAACAAGGCTTCAGGATTTAGTGGGTGCTCTGGAGTTGTAGAGGGTGTTGGAGTTGACAAGCTGTCTCAGAGTCGGTTGTTGCATATGATCCAAATGGAGTCATAACCATGGGATAGAGGCAATTTGGTAATGAAATCCATGGATATTAATTGCCATGGGCAGTCTGGAACATCAAGAGGCTGGAGAAGGCCATACAGTTTGTGCATAGTGTTTTTTGTATGTGCACAGATTTCACAGGATTTTACATAGGCACAGAAATAAGTTTGCATTTCTGGCCATGAGAAGTCATGACAGAGGTTATTGTAAGCACCTGCATGGCCTGGGTGACCTGAGATTATACAGTCATGACCAGAATAAAGGATCTTTGGACAAAGTAGTGCTAGGACAAAGAGATGTTCATTGTGGAAGACAAGGTCATTTTGTTGAGTAATAGAAGTGTCTCCTTGATGTAATAGTATTTGCCATTTAATATTGGTATAATAAGCAGCTTTGAAAGCATTGAGAAGTCAGAATTGTCAACAGAAAAGGTGAAGAGTGTGTTGATAACATGTGGAGCTTGAGTTTTGAGTAGATTGGTGGGGAAAATCCTAGCAGTATGATATAGACTGAGGAGAGCTTGGCATTGGTTGACAATGGTTTCATTCCCCTCTTTAGATTCATAATCTGGCCATCAAGAAGCAGCATTAGCAGGGTTTTTGATTTTGAGAGCAAAGTCAAGCTGGAAATCAAATTCTGAGAAAAATGAAGCCTGACACACTTGATAATGATTTAAGAATCATGAGAACATGAAGTAGCAAAGGTTTGAATGGTCTGTTATGGTCATGATAGTATGTGGAGAACCAACTAGACATGAATGCCATTTTCAGAAAGCTTTGACCATGCCAAGAAGTTCTTTGTCATAGACTTCATAATTTACCTTGGTGGTGAGAGCTTCTATGAGTAGTAGGCTACTGGACATAGTAAAAAATGTTCATCTGGTTGCAGATGTATAGTAGATAGTGCAAAGTCTGAGGCATCAGTGATGACAGTTGAGGAAAGCAGAGAATTAAAATGTCAAAGTATGGAGACAGTTGTGAAAGTGGTTTTAAGTTTCTTGAAAGTGTTGAGGGCATTGTTGTTGAGACCCACAAATCTTTGGTGCCTTTCAAGGTAAAAGAATATAGAGGTAAACAAATTTCTACATATCATAGAACAAAGTCATGATAAAAGTTACAAAATCTTAGAAACCATTGAACTTGTTTGATGAAACAAGAAATGGGCCAATCTGAGATTGTATCAAGCTTCTTTGGATTTATTTGTATGCTGTTAACAGAGATGATATAGCCTAGGAATTCAACTTGGAGTTTCATGAATTTGCATTTTTTAGCATTGGCAAATAATTGGCTTTGCAGAGGTGATCTAAAACAGCTTTGACTTAGGTTCCATGGTCTTTGCCAGGTCTGGAAAATATTAGAATGTCATTGAAATAGACAATGCAATAGGTTTTGAGAATAAAATTAAGGCTTGAAACATAGCTAGAGCATTTGTGAGACCAAAAAGCATGACTGTATATTTGAAAAGTCCTAGATGTGTCCAAAAAATTGTCTTTTATTCATTGCCTTCTTTGACATGGATAAGATTAAAAGTGTTTTTGAGGTCAATGATGGTAAATTTGTTGCAGCCCTGTACATGGTCAAGTAAATCAGATGTGGAAAGAAGTGGATAACAGTTCTTTTTAGTGATTGCATTGAGACCCCAATAATCTACACATAGCCAAATGTTGCCTGTCTTCCTTTTGACAAAGAGGATTGGAGAGGCAACTGGTCATGTTGAGCAGCATATAAACCCTTTAGCAAGTTGATCTTCAATATAATTGAAAAGGACAGCTCTTTTGTCTTGAGAAAGCAAATATATTGGGCCAAAAGGAGGTATTTTGCCATCTATGTCAATAGCAACGTTATAAGAGCAATGTTCTGGTAAATTCTTGACTTCTATTAGATCAAAGATGTTGAGGTAACCATGGAATTGTTTGTGAACTAGTTTGATGATCTCATCTTCATTTTTTGAGGGTTTTGAGGCATTAAGCAGTGGTTTGGGATCAATTTTGGTCAAAGATGAAGAGGAAGAGATGGAGTTAATACAAACATCAAGTTTGTTATTGCTTGTATACTAGATATAAGAGATAGATTGATTTTTTGCAAATTTCTTGAAACATTGTAAGGAGCAATGAGAAATATTGAAAAGTTTGGGCTTTGGACCATAAGGAATGTCTGGTGGTAAGAGTGGTATTGATCAAATAGTGAGTAATTCTTTACAACAAATGCTATTCCAAATTAGAGGACATAAAATGGAGGCTGATGAAGTTAGATAAGTTGACTTGTAGCCTGGGAATGTAGAAAGTGTCTAGTCAGTAGATGGATCAAGAACTTTTATAATTTCAGGAGTCAGCATCTTGGTAAGACCTAGGCCTAGTCCAAGAAAACCAATGGATGAGACTAAATGAGTGCTGGGTTTTAAAAGACCATAGCCCTGACCAAATGTGGTTACTGGAAAATTGTGATTTGCTCCACAGCAGGATAAAGATAGTTGTCTGCAGGCCCAATTAACTGATGGGTTGTGTTGTTTTAACCAATTTAGACCAAGTAGTACAGGATGAGGCATAGAAATGATGCCAAGTTGAATAACTTCTTGATGGTTGCAGACCTTTAATTGAGTGACAACATCATGTGTTAGGAGTCTGGAATTCAAGGGTTGATCATCAATAGTGTAAATTGAGATTGGAGAAGCTTTGGGTGCATGAAGTAGGAAGTGTCAAGAACAAAAGGTGTCAGAGATATGAGAGCTGGTTATGCTGCTGTTGACAAAAGCATATGTTTTAATGAGTTTTCTTCATGTAAATAAAAGTGTAACTGGAATAAATAAATGGTTTTTATTATGAGGTGATAAACGGACATGATTAAATAAAAAAAAACTTGGAGAAGGAGTTGACTGAGCTGTCCATTTGCCAGAAGTGTTCCTGTCAAATTTTAGCTTAATGTGGCAATAGGAAATTGGCTCAGTTCCTTCTATAGATGCCAAAAACCTGAGAACTTTTTCCAAGTCACTATGTTTGGATTTGCATTTAAAACAGTCACTGGCTTTGTAACTTTCTTTTCCACAATAGAGACATAAGTTGTTCTTTATACAATGTTCTTGTTCAGTGGTAGTAAGGGGATCACTGGATTTGGAGCCAGTTTCAATTGCTCAACATTCATGGGAACTACATTAGAAGTAGATGATATGGGGGTGATAGGCTTGAAAACAGGGTTACTAGAATAAGAAGCCTTGTCCATTGAATCTCTCTTTTTCTTGCCATTTTCAAGGCATCATTTGATTTTACATTGATGGAGGTTTGTGTCAATAGAAATTACCAAGAGTTCCCATGCTTCAAGTGTAGAGGGGTGATCAATAATATTGATGAGATGATCCTTAACTGAGGGCTTGAGTCCCTTCATAAAACAAGTAATTTTTGTCTGTTCTGTCATATCCAGGTTGTTGGCCAGTTCCATGAATGAAGTAAGATCATAGTGAGCTGAACCAGTCTGTTCAAGCAAATCGAGTTTGAGCTCAGCATTTTGAATAAGGCTTGGGTCTGAGAACTTCTTTTGAAATGCAGCAAGAAATTTATTTCAATTGTAGAGTAAGTATAATTCTGATCATTCAAGATGATTGAACCATTCAATTAGCATTCTATTTTTGAGATGCAAAGCAATGTATAGAACTTTAGAATAGTCATTAGAAAATGAGGCAGAATGGAATTGAACAACTTGTTTGACTTCAGAGATGAAAGGTGTGATGTTGCCATGCTTCCTATTAAAGCTGTGAGCGTCTTTGAGTTTAATATGACTACTGTATGGGGCTGGAGTGTGTTGTTCAGGCAGTGGATAAGTAGAGTGGTGAGCAACTTCAGCCATGACATCAATTAGACTATTTTGGAGCATGGTCTGATTATGAGTGAGCTGTGTGAGGATAGCTATAAATTCAGGGCTCAGATTAGCCATAGTAAAAGCATTTGTTCTGGTGCCTGAGACATTGTCTTGGTCCATTGATGGAATTGCCGTTGAGTCAAAATTGCCTGTGAATTCTGTAAAGTCAATAACAAGACTTGTCTGAGAGAAATAGTTCTGTGGATTGAGAGGAGGTGGTTGAATTGTAGAAGAGTTGTAGTCCAGATTAATAGAGGTTGTTGCCATAGAAAGGGGGTGAAACCAAACTTTGTCAAGAAACCAAGAAATAATTTCAGATAAGCTAAGCAACAAGTTTACTTGAGAATAACTGATGGGTCTGGATAACTGGATAAGTTTTTGAGCTTGAGAATTAGAACAAAAAGAGAAAAACAACTGTGTTGATTTCACCAAATATTTAGATGATTACAGGCAGTTTATATGATAATTAATTTAAGAGGAAGAAAAGAAGTAGAAATATAAAATAAGGAGAAGTTTGAGAACTGATTGTCTCATGAAATTGTTGGATACTGTATAGGAGGAATTAGGGTGAATTAGTGGATCAAGAAGCAAATATTAAATTAGAATAGTAAACAGGAGAAATAAAGAAATTCATGGAATTAGAAAGAGACTTATTGTCAGAAGAATTATGACAAAGCACCAGGAACCTTCATACCTCCTATTGCAGTGATCAGAGTTAATGGTATGTCCTCCGCTATCCTGCTATTCCTGTGCACCTACTTTCCTGATGCCAACATGGCAGTCCTTATGGCAATCATCACATATAAATTTAAGGCTGCAGACCTGCACAAGCTGGACTCCACTAACTAGGACAGGTAAACAGCCTACATGTTCAACAGATTGACCAACTAATTTGAAGTTAGTAGCTGAACAGCCAAGGAATACAAAACCCCATTCTTGGTGCTTATCCTGCTCCAGTCCTACATTTGTATCCTAGCCTTCCATGTCAATGATGCTGTGGCCACAGAGACTTTCTGGGCCTACACAGAGCAGCTCTTCAAGCTGGTAGCAGAATATGAATGGACAGCCATGTATGCATACCACTCCATTTTCTTCAACTGTCAATGCACAGAGATGGCTGCTAGGGACTATTTCTAGTGGGGCAGATGCAACAATGACCTTCTGTTGAAGCATGTCTATGTGCACAGGAAGGCCACTCCTATGCAGCAGGCAAAAGACACACTGGTGGGCTAGGCACTGGCGAACTCTAACAAGCCCTTCCAAAAGTTCAACAATGGCAAGTGCATAGTTAGTCCTTGCCTTTGGGGCTGCCCCCATGCCTGCTCAACCTGCAAAAAGCCCAAGCACACCAAATCCCAGCATAAAGATTAGGCTCTCAGCTGGGCAAGACACCTCACTCTCCTGGCTCATCCAGGCCTCTTATTGAGCTCAACTAATGCATCACTCAGCTTTATGATGTTGGACATCCTCAATACTTCCATCCCCATTCCCCCACCATGCTCTAACACAGAACCACAAGCTAACAGGCCCATCAGCAACATGAGCTCACTACTACAGGTAGCATCATCACTAAATGAGGCAGCATGGTCCTATTACTTATGAGATTATCCTACACCATCATTTGTAAATATGCTACTGCACATTATTAAATTTGGAACCAACATCAGGTTCATGGGCAATCACTCCATCAATCAATGCTGCACTAACTTAAAATTCATGCTCACTGACATGATGACAGTCTCCACACTTTTGGCAGACATTGCTGCCCAAGTTGCCACTGGGCACACTCAGGGCCCCTTTCCTTCACCACATTCTGTGTGTCACCCATTGGGGCAGTGGCCTAGAAGTCATCCACAAAAGTACAATGTATACACCACCTATCATAGTCCACCAAACACTTGGTCAATGATGGCATCTCTGATAAAGAGGCCACCATCATGTATAATATGGTCAAATGTGCTATCTAGGACCTTGTCAAATCAGGGCCAGGCTCCTCTATGATTAAACTTGACCTAGAAGCTGCATTCCACCATATCTCAGTCTGACCAGAAGACTGGCCCTTTCTGGGATTTGAATGGCAAGGCTTATAGTACTACAACACAGTACTTGCATTCAGTGCATGGTTGGCACCCTACATATTCAACTTGTTCACCAAGGCATTGCACTGGATCATCCAGCACAATATCCCTGGATGGATTCACCATTATCTCAATGACTTCCTCCGGATATTCTCATTCAGCACTCCCAGCCAGCTTGTCACATGCTTGCTGACATGGGCAAAAGACCTTGGCTTACAGCTCAGGCTGACTTTCCAACCATCAAAGATCATAGATTCAGGCACCTCAATTGAGTTCCTTAGCATTGAGCTCAGCTCAATTGTGATAGAAGTGTGGCTGCTGGCTGACAAGCTAAATTACCTCCATGAACTTGTCTCCTTATGGCCCTTGCACCATTGCTGCACCTGCCACAAGATCAACAAATTGACAGGCTTTCTTCAATTTACAACCAGGTCATCCCAATGGCATGAGCATTCATCTGGAGCCTGTACAACTTCATGGCCACTTTCCCAGCATCCCTGTTTATAATGTGCCACATTTTCAAGACAGCTCATCAGGACATTGAATGGCAGGGAGAAGTTGCACTGGCATGGAACAGGATATGTCTGATCTAACCCTTGCTAACAAGATTTGACGTGTACATGGCTGCCAGCAGCTCCAAGGGGCTCAGCAGCCATTTCAGCACCAGCAAGTTCACAGCTTGCTGTCCATGCAGACTCCAGAAGGAGCACATCTAAGTGAAGGAAATATTCACTGTACTTTTCACCATGCTATGCTGGGGCCCCAAGTTCAGAGGATGGCACATCACCTTACACATCAACAACAACATGGTCTACAATGTGATCCAGCACAAAACAGTCAAGTCTGCAGCCATGATGAAATTCCTCCAGCATTTTGCCCTGGCCTGTCACATTGGGTTTTCTTTTTCTTTTGAGTGGCTCTCATCTTCTGATAACTCAATTGCTGATGTGGCTTCCTGCTTTTTTTTCACATGCATGTTCTTCATCACCCTGTAGCCCAATCAGAAGCTGAGCTCGAAGCACCTCCAGCTTGGTGGTATCAACAAAACTGACACCACCCACAAACTGTTGCTTTTTACTTATGGCATGGGCTTGCAGCAAACACTAGGTGCACCTACTCTACTGGGCAATGACAGTTCCTGCTTCATGTGCAGCTTAACAACCTGTACAATGCAGATGGATTGATCCTGTCAGCCTCAGAACCAGCCATCCTTTCATGGATCACAAGCCTCGGTGGATGGGTCCAACCCAAGACCATCAAAGCCTACTTCTCCGCAGTGTGTTTACTGCACACTAATGCCAACCTCAGCCCAGCTGCCACCAAATCACCCCTTGTGCAACATGTCTTATGTGGCATCAAACGTTATCATGGAAAATGAACTCAGTGCCCAGTACAGCAAATCATGCTACCCATTCTCACTGCCCTCCTCTCCCAGCTCAAGCCAGGGTCAGTACCTGGCCACACAGCAATAAACGTGGCATGCTGCCTGGCCTACTCTGGATTACTGTGCAGTGGGGAGTTCACAGTGGGAAAAGGGGGCAAGCACTCATCCAACCTCAACCCATCGAGTTTGTCCCCAATTTCACCAACACCATGCACATTCAGCTCAGCCTTCCCACCTCCAAAACAGACCCATTCTGGAAGGGGGTCACAATTATGGTCACAGCAGCACCCAGCCACGCCACCTGCCCCGTCGCTGCACTTAAGGCCCTGTTCACGGAGCTCCCGAGGGACAGCAACACCCCCCTATTTGAACAACCAGACGGCAACGCCCTCACCTACACAGTCTTTGTGGATGCCATATGAGGTGCCCTTTCAGCGGCTGGCCTCAACCCATCTATGCTGGGCACAGTTTTTGGCGAGGCACGGCATCAGCCGCAGCAGCGGCAGGATATTCGGACTATGAAATCCAACTGCTGGGACGCTGGCGAAGCGACGTGTATAAACTCTACATAGAAAACGACCTGCCCGCATTCGACAACTGTCATCCCTCTTACATGTGGCCTTCAACCAGCTCGTCCCTTTCGAACCTCCGGCTCTTCGGGACTACACCTCTCTCAGGCTTTCCCAGGACTCAAGAAATAGATTTTCTACTCGCAAAACCTTCACACTAAGACGCGCATAAAGACTTCCTATCCTTTCTCTCCGATATTCTCACATTCAATTCTTCTCTTCATTAACAATCACCAACGGAAGCTCCGAATTAATAGCTCGGGCAAAGCAAGGGGAGTTGCCCGGAGTTAATTCGGGCGGAGCCCAACACACTTCACCCATCACATTCTCACACAGTGGCCAGAGGCCCTGGCCTCCCTTCCTTTGTCGTATAATCACCATTGTGAGAATTTAGATTTATACCTGCGGGCTACAGCTCAGGACGCTATCGTCTCACACTGCGCCCGCAGGTAAGTATTACTTAGATCGTCCGGACATCGTCTCACACTGCGCCCGCAGCGCGTTAAATTAGTTCCTCCAAAGTCGCGCGTCGCGTTCGAAACCCCTCCCGCCATCCCTGTTCCACATGGTTTCATTCTACACATTTCTTTCATCCTCTACTCGTACCTATTACAACTTGTTATCTGATATAAATGGATGCCTGATTGAGTCCGAAGTTCGTTTGTCAGGTGTACGGACCATGAGAGGGGAAGCAAAATCAGATTACAGATAACCGAGGGAAACTCGGGGTTGAGGTCTTTGGTAGGCCGATTGCTAGAGCGGTACGTCCCGAGCAGGAGAGAATGGGCTTCGCTTCAGATTTGAATGATTAGTCAAAGCACCATTGTGCACGAAAACTTAAGTGACACAGTATCTGGAAGAGACAGTACCATAGAATGACCCGGAGTTTGAACGAGGATATGGAAAATAAGATATCCAACTGGCTCGACACCCTATAGGATCTATACCTTAACGCACACCCGGCATCAGAAACAGCATCCGCCGTCGCGTGGGAAAGGAGTTACGAGATATTCATTCAGCTATAAGCACGAGGCGTCAAGATCGTGTGCATAGTTCAAGCGTTCTGGCTATCTGCTGAGTAAGATCCATGTTTGTATGCCCATGTGCGTTTCGGAAAGCGGCAATAGGAACATGAGTTATTACAACGAGGAGAACTGTATATGAACTCGGCGGCTAAGGCATGGTCACATTTCGTGCTTATCCACTCCAGAATGTACGGAGTCAACGGTTTGAGTTCACCTGAAAGAGGAAGACAAAAAAGTATCAGGTAGCCAACTGGTTTACATGGAAGTTGAATGAGTAAAATCCCTTCGCTGGAAGATCATTTGCCTTATCTGATAAGAGATAGTACAGATTTCGAGTATTGGTCCCGGAGCCCTGGAGCGGGAAACTGTATGGACACACGAGGCGAAAACAATGGATGGATTTCAATCGCCTATGCATGTACGGTTCCTGGGTTATATGAATTAACTTACAACGCGTATCGTCAAAATTTTCTTTTGAATACTAGGGTGCAATAGAGGGTAACACTACAACATCGGCTCCTACTCTTTGACCTGAGAAGTGGGCCTTGGTGATAGTATGCAAGGCCTGGATCATAAAGCTTTATCTCAAAGCGTTGTAGTGGTATTGCTGAAGAAGATGGAGACGGCGACGAAAGGTGATCAGGGGGAGCTTAGTAATTTCCACGTGTTGGTAGTTTTGCTCGGAAATCTTTTCTCGGCCTCTTCAGCTTGTCGGTTACGTTGTGGTTTACGTTTGCTCATTTTCTCCCCTGTCATCTCGACGACGTTTATTCTCCAGAACTTGAATGCCAACTGCAGAATCCACTAGCCCTGACGACAGGGACCGCGAAAGGGAGACTGAACGACCTGATCGTGGCGGGACTAAGCAAAAATCTTCAACATCTGCTTCTTCCAAAAGTGCGTCTGCAGCTAAAGTCACCGCTTTTTTCAGACTCAATTCTGTTACTTCGTTTTTTTATAGCCTCCAAAGACCTATCTCATGTGCCATGTAAATTTTACAAAGTTGGAGGTTGTACTGCAGGCGCATCCTGCCCATTCTCTCATCACTTGCCCGAGCCAGGCCAGAAGGAGACTTGTGCATGGTTTGTGAAAGGGAACTGCAAGTTTGGCCACAAATGTGCCCTCGCGCATATCCTTCCCGGTCAAAGTATGTCTATGGATCGCAAGAACAAGAAGGCTGCCCAGGTTGCTGCCCAGGCAGCAGCCGGTACTGAACGCGGAGAACGGGTGGAACGAGGAGGGAAGGAGGGGAAGAGTAGTCGTGGAGGTATTACCAAACGTGATGGCCACACCCCTGGTTCTGGCAGCACCGGTAATCGTAACCCCCTCCTAACCGGTGGGTCCACTGCCCCGACTCGTTTGGCTTCATCCACGCCAACTGGGCGACCCCCTATGTCATTAAAGACTACACTATCTCCGTCTGCTCCTGCACCACCTCTTGCGTCGTTCGGCGTTCTCGAGGACCTCGAAGGCGATGGTGTCCAACTTGCCACTGCCCCTGCTCAGGGCAAACAGGCATCACAAGACAGTTTCACTCCGACTGCCACTGACCCTGACTCTGCACAAGAACAATTAAAACCCAAGTCACCTGAGCCTCTTCCTACCTCTGCCCCTCGCCCTGCCGCGACCCCGACAAAAACACTGGATTTTGGTCCTATTGGCTCACCTCCCGCCAGCGGATCTCGTCCTTCTACCAACGGTGCATCCACCCTTTCGCCAGGCGCATCTCCGAAACGCGCGAATGGTATTAATAGCACAGATAATGAGGCCGGCTTCTTTCCAAGTTCGCCGTTCTCTGCCCCGGGTGCCCAGTCCGTGTTTCTGTCGGGGTCGTATACCGGCGGAGGAGTGGCTGCTAGCCTTGGGAGTGGGCTTGCGATGATGGGCGGCCGGAAGGGATGGGGCGGGGAAAAAGTTAAGGCGCCAGCGCCGTCGTCGGTGCAACAGCGCGGGTTCGATTATGAGGAGTTTGATGCGAAGAAGGCTGGTCATTTGTCCGGTAGGTCTGTGTCTGTCTCTGCGAAGGTGGTGGATACTGCAGTTGAGGATGAAGATCTGGAGGGCTTTTTGCCGAGCTCGTTGACGGATTTACTTACCCCTGAAGAAAGGAGGAGGAGGATGTCTAGGAGCAATTCGGGTCAGCATCCTGGGACGGCTTTGTCTGGGACTGGAGTGGGAGAGCTGGGAGTAGGCACAGGGACTGGAACAGGAACGGGAGCAAGCTCGGGTCTGAGCACTGGGAGTCATCGGTACTCGCGTTCGGTGCCCGCTCCGTCACTGCTGGGTGATATCAAGTCGATTTGGTCTGAGAACAAGGGCACCCCTCTGCCTTCGTCTCCGCCGACGCACAAGGGCACTCCTTCACAATCGTTTATGTCGCGCTTGGATGGGCACAACGAGGATGGGCTCAGCATGAGCATCGGGAGTGCTGGTAGCGGCATGATGGGTCTTAGCCCGAGCAATGCGAGTGCAGCGTTCCTGCCTGGCCTGCACTCCCATTACTTGAATGCAAAGGCCAAACAAGCACAGGCGCAGCAGCTTGGACTCGGCGGACTCGGGAGGGGAACAAGAGGTGTAAGTAATCCGATGTATGCAGGTACGGGTTCGGGCTTGGGAAATTCCTACCTCCTAGGAGGGAATAATTCTGGTGTTTCTGGCTCGCCTGGCAGCCAGGTCCACACGCATACGGACGCAAGGACGAACACGCAGCACACGTATCGTACCACGCCCTCGCCGTTTGACCTTACTCAACAGCAACATCAACACCTGCAGCAATCGCAGACTGCACGCCCTATCCCATCGAACGGCAATAGTGGTGACGACGGTCCACACCTGCTCTCTCCCGGGGCACGGGCTCTTCAATCGCATGCACCCGGACAAAGTTTGCCTCAAGGCCTGGCCGCTGGGTACTCGCGCATCCACGCGCTGCCCCCGATGAATTCACCTGGGAGTGGGAGCGTGTTCGGGAGCAGCACGCCGCCGAACACGACAGATGCAGGTATGCCAAGCAGCGGGCCGTATGGCGGGTGGAAACCGACACAGGCGGCAACGGCGACATCGCCCCCTATGAACTCGGGCGGGCTGGAGGCCATGTTTTCGCGATTGTCGTACTCGGCGGCTACGGCTGCGTCGGCCAAGACGGGGACCACGCCACAGCAGAGTGGGGCGGGCAACGGGGGGCTGGCGCCACCGGGATTGACGAGGAACGTGAGCGGGGGAAGATTTGGGAATTCGTCGACGCCGTTGAGTCCGTTGAGCGGACCGGTGGTGAATCGCGATGACGACGACGAACTGTTCAGCATGGATGGGTAGTGTGGAGAGTAATATCTTCTTTCTTTTCTCTCTTTTTCTTGTGTTTTCTGGATCAAAAAGAGTGCTCGGTGTACACCTGTGTCGCCTCAACACACACTACTGACACTTGCTGATTTGTGACTAATTTGAAAGTCTATATTCTACAAACAAAAAAGAATGTAGTAAAATGTATGAAGATTGTACAATCAAGTGATGAGAGAGAGAGAGGCGGGAAATGCCGGTGCTGTGTTTGTAACTTGACTAAATCTACCATGGACGCACGAATGGCCAAGATCTGCGGATCCAGCAGCTACCAGGCGCTGGACGTTATTGGGGAGGGCGCTTACGGCGTCGTGGTGTACGTGCTGCTGCGCTGGAAAGAAATTAACTTAATCTGAGCTTGCAGGTCTGCGGTGCACACGCCAACGCAGCGCAAAGTCGCAATCAAGCGCATCACGCCGTTTGACCATTCCATGTTCTGTCTGCGCACTCTCCGCGAAATCAAGCTCCTCCGCCACTTTCACCACGAAAACATCATTTCCATCCTCGACATCCTGCGCCCGCCCAGCATCGATGACTTTCACGAGGTCTATCTCGTCCAGGAACTCATGGAGACTGATCTCCACCGTGTCATTCGCACCCAGGATCTCAGTGACGACCACTGTCAATACTTTATCTATCAGGTTAGTCCTTCCCTGCTTTCCTTCTCTCCCATCTCACCTTCATCTAGACCCTCAGGGCACTCAAGGCCCTCCATTCTGCCGACGTCCTCCATCGCGATCTCAAGCCATCCAATCTCCTTCTCAACGCCAACTGCGATCTCAAGGTCTGCCGCTGTTCCCAGCTCAGGTCCATCACTCATCCATTACAGCTCTGCGATTTCGGTCTCGCCCGCTCCGCCCGTCCCCCGCCCGAGTTTGCAAACGATAGCAGCACTTTCATGACCGAATATGTTGCCACACGGTGTGTCCATCCCCTGTCCTCGTTTCCCGCCACATCGTGACCCCATTAGATGGTACCGCGCCCCCGAGGTCATGCTGACGTTCAAAGAATACACCCGTGCGATAGATATGTGGAGCGTGGGTTGTGTTCTGGCAGAGATGCTCAGCGGGAAGCCTTTGTTTCCCGGCCGCGACTGTGCGTGTGACATCATATATCCTCTGGTTTCTCGTACAGACACGGCTTTTTCTTAGATCACCACCAGCTTTCCCTCATTCTCGATATCCTGGGCACACCGTCTATCGACGATTTTTATGCCATCAGTTCTCACCGGTCAAAGGAGTACATCCGTGCCTTGCCTTTTAGGAAGAAGAAGAATTTTGCTCAGCAATTCCCCAAGGCTAATCCGTTGGTGAGCCCGTGTGCGGTGCATGGCATGGGTTGGTGCTGATGTCGTGGCTTTAGGCAATCGACTTGATGGAAAAGTGCTTGACATTCAACCCGAAACGGCGCATCGAGGTCGGAGAAGCGTTGAAGCATCCATACCTGCAGGTATGCTGGCAGTTGTAGATTAAAGACTACATCGCTGATTTTGATCGAAAGCCATACCACGACCCGCTTGACGAACCTGTTGCAAAACCGCTCGACCCCTCGTTCTTTGACTTCGATTTTGGCGAGCCACTGGGAAAAGAAGATCTCAAAGGTGCGTCTTGAAGTGTTCTGCGAACATGTCCGTAACGTGACCCCTATAGTCCTTATATACGAAGAAATCACACGGCCCGATACCGCGCCCTCACCGCTCCTTGTCCCTCGTTCTTCTTGATCTGCTCTGCTGGACAGAGTGTACCAACGATGATTATGCAGTATGCATCAACACGCGACGCGGTGCCGTCAATTCAGGCGATCGATGCATATACCCCTTAGCCCACTGCATGTTGTCGTTCAGTATTGTATCAGCTACGGAGTTTTTTTATAACTAGGTTAATCGTAATATCTTAGATGTACCAATGTTATAATTTGGATGCTTAGTCCCTCCGATATGTGCAGTACAGTGAATTTGATATTGTTACAGGGGAATATGACAGCAAAAAAGAAATCACGCAAAACTTGTATCTTCAGCCCAGACTACACCCGGTGTGCTGATGAGCAAATCCTCTTCGGACTGTGGAGCCCATGACGAATCCTCCCGGTTTTTCACCGCCTTTAAACAACGTCGATCTCGGAAGATAAAAAAGGTAGTTAATAGCGCGCACCTTGCTTAGGTACTCCTTACTCCTTGCCATCTCGTGTTCCAAAAAGCTGAGCAGATCCGACTGGTTCTGCACGTCAGCAAGAACGCGATCAACCTGTTCTTTTGTGAACGTAGGTGCGGGATCGGAGAAGGTGACTGTTCCGTCGGCGGAGATTTGGGCGGTGACGTCGTTGGCTTCGATCTAAAGCTCACAATGTAGACAGACGGAAGTTCGAGTTGAGAAAGAGCAAACGCACCATGTCGAGGAGCAAGGCACGTACGTCATCCTCGGATTCGATCTTGATGGCTTTGGCAATGTCCGAGAGGCTGAGAGTGACGTATGTCCCGGTGAGCTTTTTAAGTGTCCAGCGGGGTGCACGTGCAAGGGCTTGTTGTATCAGACCAGTGTTCTTCTCCTGCGAGCTAGAGCGTGAGTTTGAGGAGTAAGGAAAGTGGAGAAAACATACAGCAGCAAAAGTGGCTGCCTCGCGCTGCACACAATCGTTAAGGAGGTCGGTGTTGTGAGGGTAGGCATTGACAAAAGTGCTGTAGGGGCTGTTCTTGAAGAGGCGCAGGAGAAGGGGGTGTGTGTACTTGGGCAGGGGAGCGGACTGAGTAATCTATGGGATCAGAAGGAGCTCGATGACGAAAGGAGCAGACAAACTTTTCCTGTCGCGATGAGTTGCACGAGTTTGAGTTTCTTGAGAGCTTCGAGCTGCAAGGCGGCAGGTATGTGTCCAGGAGTACTTAGTGCAACCTCGAAAAACTCTTCTGCGTGTGCCCAGCGCTTAAGGGCGGCAAAGGCAATACCACCAAGGTAGTGATATATAAGCGAGTCGTTGTAAGTCAGATCGGGTGACAACACGGTATCGATATTGGTTATGGGGTTATCCAGGACGGGAAGAAGCGCAGAAAAGGTTTGAGTGGATACGCAGGACTGTTGGGAGGCGTTCAAGGAGATGCAAAGAGGAGAAAGCTAGGACATACGAGGGCGAATATGGTGTGGATGGATGTGAGGTAGGATGAGTCGGGTGGATAGCGTCGTACGAGGTCGTAGAGGGGTTGTATGGCAGATTTCGGCTAGAAAGAAATATGTCAGATGAGATCGAGACGAATCGACGACGCGTACATTTGGAGAGGCAGTGGCATGTGCAACGATCCCTCGCGCGACAGCGGTGACTGGGGATTGTGTTGAGTAATTGTTAACAGGACATCTTTCAAAGAACGTACCGCGATCGGGAGCTAGACGCGCATGTTCTGGGATAAAAGTGTGGCAAAACTCTTGGACAAGGGGCCAAGGCGGTGGCGCTGCTGTCGGTAAGGTCAATCGCGCTGCACTGCGGGAGATATCAGAACCATGTTCGAAACAAAAGCCATGCTGGACCTGACAGGATCCAGAGCACTCCCAGAGTGTTCTCCCTCATGTCGAGCACGGTAAGCGGGTCCTGACCACCTGATAGAGTGCTTGCAAGGATAGTGTCGCGCGATTCCTTGGATAAGTGGCTTCGTAGAGAGTTGTTGAGCGCTGCAGCATTGTTCGTCGTCGTGATTTGGTTGAGGATCGTGTCCAGCGACTCGGACGGCGCCATCGTGGTTCCTGCCGTCACACACAGTCACACACCGTCACCCCGATACATTTTGGCAACCACGATGGCCTCCGAAGAGCCGCTGTTCGACCCGTCCCTCAAGAAGAGAAAGAAAAAGACAGTTGCCTTCACAGAGGACCCCCTTGGTCCAGACGCAGATCCCACCGCCCCCGCTCCAGACTCCATCGACAATACCACCGTCGACGGTGATACAGTCGATCTCGGCCCAAAAACCACGCATGAACTCATCAAGTCCAGCAGCGAAGAGGCACCCGCAAAGTCCCAGGATGATGACTTTAAAGCCATGTTTGGTGATATGAAAAAGAAGAAAAAGAAGAAGGAGATTCCTCTCGATCTTGTGGGTATCAATATCATCCTTTCTTCATTTCGTTGTCTATATCATCCCAGGGCGATGACTCCGGCACCTCAACTCCTGCTGCCGAGGGTTCCGCACCTGCTATCACACCTGACGATCTCGATTTCTCCGATATAAAGAAGAAGAAGAAATCAAGCAAGAAAAAGGCTGCTTTTGATCTCGACGCCTTTGAAAAGGAGCTCAACGAGTCCAAGGCAAAATCTGGCGCCGAGGGCGCTGATGACGACGAGGATGGCGAGCTTAACAACAACCTTGAGCATCTTGACGATGCCGATCTTGGAGACGATGTATTTGCCCAAGGCGACGTCCCCGTCAGCGTCGAGGCGGGCAACGAAGCCTGGCTAAAGAGTGATCGCGATTATACGTATCCCGAGGTTGGCATCTAAGAGTATTACTCTGAGTGATATCTCATTGTTCATTCAGCTCCTGACACGTTTCTACGCCTCACTCCACGCCGCAAATCCCTCTCTCCTCTCCAACTCGTCACAAAAACGCTATACCATCGCCCCACCCTCCATTCATCGCGAAGGCAACAAAAAAACCATCTTCGCCAACGTCACAGATATATGCAAGAAGATGCATCGCCAGGTTCGTTCCTGACTTTGTTTGATCCTTTGGCTTATGACTTCTCGCAGCCGGAACATGTCATTCAATACCTGTTCTCCGAAATGGGTACCACAGGAAGCGTCGACGGTGCTGGCCGTCTCGTCATCAAGGGTCGTTTCCAGCAAAAGCAGGTCGAGCACGTTCTTCGACGTTACATCGGTGTGTCGTCCACTCGCCGCTCCTTTAATTGTACCACCAACTAATATTCCGCCTAGTCGAGTATGTCACCTGCAAGACCTGCAAGTCTCCAGACACACTTCTCACAAAGGAAAACCGTATTTTCTTCATGGCTTGCGAGTCATGTGGCTCAAGACGTAGTGTTAATGCCATTAAAAGTGGATTCCAGGCACAGGTCGGCAAGAGAAGTAAGAATAAGACAGGATAGACAGTATATTATGCGCACTATCTTAAATAGCACTATCTTCACCACAATTTTTTTTTCTAATTATCTTTGATGTGCACAGAGAATAAGAAATTCAAGCCCAAGATATCAGGTCCTACAGCATCAGGGCTGCAGTGCAGTGTTTCAACTTTGACAAAAAAACCACCAAAATTAGACAGGACCAAAGGGCCTGCTCATATTCTGCCTGCATCATTTTTTAATTTTCTCTGTCATTGGAGGCAATGAAGTAGGATGAGCTAAGAAAAACCCAGAATACACTTTATCCTGACAGAGTAATGCATTATTCTGTGTAATCACAGTAGTCCTCTGCAGCTCGGAGTTCGGAATAACACGGTATCATCGGATGCACTGCTGGTGCCAGAACCTGTTTCTCCCAGAAAAAGTGACAAAGAAGTGTGTCATACCATTTCTTTGGCAACTTTTTGCCTTAGAAAAAGGCATTTTCCATTGTCTCAAATTTTTTTCCCTTAAAAATATGTACATTGGAAATGGCATGACACACTTCTTTGTTACTTTTTCTGATGGAAACAGGTTCTGGTGCCAGCAGTGATGGTGTAGATTGCCTGCGTCGAGTTATGTCAGATTTAGAAGCATCAAATATATAGCACATCTCAGCTGTTGTTGGTATAACAGCCACCTCCTTTTATTTTTTGCTGATGAAGCTACATGCATAAGCTGTATAAGAGGCTGAAAAGATGTGAGGTGGGGGAGGAGGTAGTGAATAGATGTAGTGCATAGCTGAGTGAAAGTGTAGGATATGAGTCAATGATGCTTGTTCAACTCCAAGCTGTAGAGCCATCCTGACGCATGGGTTTTATCATATGTAAGTTGTCCAAGTGGATGACGACCATTGTCCTAATGCTTTTATAATGTCTTCTGACACTCCTAAGGAAGCATAAAAGGTGGCACCACCTGCTTGTGCTGAATGTCCTCCAAATGATTGGTCCATGAAAGCAAATAGTTTAGAATCAAACTATGCTCTACTCAGTAGAGACCCATCCTCTTTAATGAATGGAGCTCAATGAAGGCCATGACATTTGTTTCAAATAACAACATATTCTCCTGGATCAGTTATCTCCTGATGCATGAATAATATATCAGTGCCCCAGAAAAAGATATCTGTTTTGTAGTATGGCAAATGATGAGCAACATAGCCTGGCGTAAATTTTAAAAATGAACACTTAATGATTTTTCTCTGATCCAGGGGCTCTTTTGTGGTTTTCTTCACCAATTTACCTGAACAATGACATGCATAAAAGCAACATGGCATCATTGTTGCAAAAAGCAAATCATTATAAGTTCCAGAGAGATGGGCACCTTCCACAAAGTCTGTAAGGTGTTTTTGGGCACAAAGTGTAAGGTGGACCCCTTGGGATGCCACCTCACTAGCCACACCAATAGAAAGAACCAATGGGTATATTCCTAGTTGGCCTAAGTTATTCTAAAAAATGGAAGAAAAACCAGAAGTATCTCCTAAATCCTCACACATGTGTACTTATCTTTGTTACTTTAAAACATTATTTTTAATCATTTCATCTTGTCTACAATCTAGCTTGATTGTCTCCTCAATGTTGTAAGCATTATGTTTACATTTGCCTCTTTTTTGGAAAAATAAGATCACTTTCCAATTAGCATACCATTTTCTTGTTCTCCCATTCATCCAACACCACAGTATTTTCCATCTCTTTACCACTCTTCCATTCATCATGGTTAGGCCCTGCCAACTTTGACTTCTCCCTCCACCACAAACTGGTGCAAATCATGGAGAAGCCCAATGTGCTGTCACAATGCACTGACCATGGCTCTGGGTCCAGGCACAACAACAACTTGGTACTCCTTCATCCAGAACTATTCACTATCAGGGCCATAGAGGGCATGTCCATGCAGGGAGATGAGGTCAACATACTCTGGAACATCCAATGAGGCAACCAGGAAGGAATCTACAAGGACTCAGTAGCCAAAGCTGCCCTGGCCCTCTGCTCTGGACAGACCATGGGAGCTAAGTCAGTGTGTGCAAAGAAATGGGGCCTGCAGGACAGCCTCCTTGCCTTCTGTGGCTGCATCTACATTCCCAACAATCCAGAGCTTTGGAGGTGCATTGTTGAGCAGCACCACAACTCCAGACTTGTGGGACATCCCAGCCACTGGAAGATGTTGGAGCTTGTCTCCTGGAACTACTGGTGGCCCCAGATGTCCTGGTACATTGGCTCCTACACCAGCACCTGTGATTTATGCCTCTAGACCAAGCCCCAGCAACACCTCCTGGTTGGACAGTTACACCCTCTCCCAGTACTAGCAGTGCAGTGGAGCATGGCCTCTGTGGACTTCATCATGGAACTACCAGACTCCCATGGCTATGATGCAATTATAGTCATTGTGGACCTGTGCAGCAAGAGAGCCTACTTCATTCCGACTCACACTACTTGCTCTGCCATGGGTGCTGCCAACCTCTACTAGAAGAATGTATGGAAGCTCCATGGCCTCTCTGACACCTACATCTCTGACCAGGGTCTGCAGTTCATCACAGGATTCACATGTGAGCTCTACCAACTCCTCCACATCAAGCTCCACACCTCCACTGTGTACTACCTGCAATTTGATAGCCAGACAGAACAGGTCAATCAGGAGCTCAAACAGTACTTTCAGCTATTTTGCAATGAGAAGCAGGATGACTGGGACAAGCTCCTTTCAGAGGCAGAATTCCAGTACAGTAACCACATGCACTCTGCTACCAAGGTTTCCCCATTCCTCCTGGACACCAGGCAACACTTCTGGATGGGCTTCAAACCCCCCGTATGCCAATCAGAAAATGAGTCCACTGGATGCATAAAGCTCAGGAGGAGGCCAAGGCAGCTCTGACCAAGGCAAAGGATAACATGGCCCAGTACTATGACCAAGGATGACTTCCAGCCCCTGCATACAAGCCTAGAGACCATGTGTACTTGGATGCCTCTGACATCACCTGTAAGGCTGACCTTTGGAAGCTATGGCTCAGTCACACAGCTGGCAAAGAGAGATCCAAAGTGTATTAGTGTATGTATAAGTAATAGAAGTAAGTAATAACAACTACACACCTGGCAAA
>JAGGAT010000484.1:0-27666 GCA_017657195.1 Termitomyces sp. T70a
TTTACAAAGGAACACAAGAATGTAAACATTATTTTCTTCTCAAGAAAAAGACTAAAAAGATGATTAATTTTATTTATCTGTATTTCAGGAATAATTGAAAGAAAAACTTTTTCTTTATCTCAAGGAAAATCATTGAGAAACTTTAACTTTTTTTTCCCTGTTTTTTTTTTTTTGAAATAGATTTTATGTATTATTTGAGAAAAACCATTTAGAAATTACATAACATGTTTTGAACAACTTTTTTCCAAGAAACTCCAGAGATTTCCTGAAGTGACAACTCCTGGGAATTTTTTGTGATGACCAATGCTGACCAATTTATTGCCTTTTATAGTTAAAATTTGACTTTTCTCAGCAATTTCAACAGTAAATTCAGATTTTTTTTATAGAACACTTTTATTAGGTATATCACATTGTTTAGTAAAGTATCCTAAGTATCAGAGAGTGTAAAGGTGTGAAGGTGTGGAAAAAGCCAAATGTTTTGATTTTTTACCTAATATAGCAAAGTTTCTGACACTTTGAATTTGCTTATTGGCCAAACTTTAACAGCTATAGAGTACAGCTCAAAGGCAAGTTTGGAGCTAAATTGAGGCACTGAGTTGTGAAAACTGAGGCCTTGATCAAATGCAGTGAGGTTGATGTTAGAATTAGAACTTATACACCAGTTGATACTGATACTGATACAATACATGACTGTATGGTATGGATATGAGTTAAGCCAATGGTTGATAGATAAGGTGTGTAAACTCACCCTCAATTCAATGTGTAGTTGACTGAGGGTGGAGTGTGCAAGAGAGAAACTATAAATATGAGGGAGGGACAAAGGAAGTTTTGTCCCTGGTGTAACAATGGTGAATATGATGGTATGTGATATTGTAAGGTGGTAAATGTAATATCACAGGATGTTTCGATCAAGGTTGACAGTGTCGTTATTGTGGGCATACAAGTGCTAACAGTTGAGGCTGAAATTAAGCACTGAGTTGTGAAAACTGAGGCCTTGTGTCACAATCTCTCCAAACCAAGTTCATACCGGATTCCAATTCTGAACCCCTACTCTCATCGTCTATCATTTGATTCAAGCAAATCTAGTTCTCCTTTAGTTCTCCTGTATGTTTCCAATTTTATGTCATAAATTCTTTCACTTCTCCTTTTAATTTGTTATTAATCATTTCACGAGCCTGTTTAGTCAGAACTTCTCCTACTTCCAAACTCCCTAATTATTTTCTCCTATATTACATTTTCTATATAAACTCTATGTATTAGCTTACGGGGACTCGTGGAATCAACACACTGTTCTTGATCTATCATCTTAACAATCTCTAAGTCTTCAAAACCATCCAACATCTTATCTAATCTCTGGGGATCTTGACAAAGTTTGATTCCACCACCGCTTTATGGCAACAACCTCTGTTTCTCTAGATTTCAATTCCCCAACCACTCATTCTCCTCCTCTCGATCCTCAAGCCTACTTCCCACACTCCACTCCCGGCGTCGACTTTGCACAGTTAGCTGGTAACTTTGATCCAACTGCTATCCCACCAATGGACCCAAACCATGTTCCAGGCACTGGAGCAAATACTTCCGGCTTGGCTAATCTCACACCTGAGTTCACTGCCATCCTTGCGCAACTTACACATAATCAGGCCATGCTTCAGAATAGTCTCATCGAAGTCATGAATGAGGTTGCTCGTCATCCTGGACAACCAGTTCCTGACCCCACTTCCCAAGGCAGTCACGTTAAACTCAGAGAAGCATGCATTGTTAGCGGCAAACATGGTGACGTTACCCCTTTCCTATCTGAAGTCAAACGCATTATACAGTTTCACCCTCCTTCTTTCCCCGACGACCATTCAAAGGTTCTTTATGTTGGACTACACCTCAAAGACGGGTTACCAATTGAATGGTTCAACCACCTCGAGAGAATCAATTCACCCTTGCTCTACAACTGGAATGACTTTCTCTTGGCATTCCATAAGAAGTTCTCAGACCCTAGCCTCATTCAGAATGCCGAATTAAAACTGGATGCACTCAAACAAACTGGTTCAGCCCATTACTATCTCATGGCATTCATGGAGCTTGCCAGCCATTTAGATATGACGGAGCAAACTAAAATCACACGGTTCATGAAGGGTCTCAAATCCACGGTCAAAGATCATCTCGTTAACATTGTTGACCAGCCCCTAACTCTTGAGGCCTGGGAACCCCTTGTTATCTCCATCAATACCAATCTTCATCAACGCAAAATTGAGAAACGCCTTGAAATAGGCAAGACGAAGAAAACTCCCATGGCCAATCAAACTCAACATTTCAATCCACTGTCTCACCCCACGTCTTCCTCCGTTACCGCGCCCACCAGTAATTCTGACGTCGTTCCCATGGAGGTCGATGCAACCTCCACTCAAGGTACTTCCAAACCTCATGGTCCCCTCACAACGGCCGAACGTGCACACTGGATAAAGAACAATCTGTGTCTTTATTGTGGTAAAGAAGGTCACAAAGCTACCGACTGCCAGAAATGCAAAGCTAAACATGGAGACTCGGGAAAAGCCAAACCAAAGACCAACTAGTTCCACAGTCTTTGGTGTCGACGGATGGAACTGAGTCGCTTCCCCGTCGCCGCATTGAGCAGAAGTTTGTCAGGACCAATACTGGTGAATGGATAGCTCGATCGACTCTTGCCCCTCGTTTTCTTCTACCTAATCATGTTCATTTAGCCCCTCATAATAGAAATCATTTCTTCATCCCAGTTACACTTTCATTCCCTCGAAGAAAACCCATCAAAACATATGCATTTGTTGATAGCGGCGCAACCGGCTCTCATATTTCTGACACTTTCTCATCTCGACACTCATTGCCTCGCGCACCTAAACCCTCTCCTGTTCCCATCTTTACTATTGATGATTGTCCTATGACCTCTGGACTCCTCACGCATGACGTAGTCACACATTTGGAAGTTTGCAATCATAGAGAGGTTATTTGGCTTGGCATTGTTTCTATGCCATATCCTATTCTTCTTGGCCTTGATTGGCTCCAACAACACAACCCTTCGGTGGACTGGGCACGCGGACAACTATCACTCTCTTGCTGCGGAGCTAACCATGATTTTCCTGTCACGGCATTTGGTCGGGGCTATGGTCCCGTAACATCCAATACCCTCTCTGCTCACTCTATTGGATCCCTCGGTCTAGGCTTAGGTCTTCCCAGGATGCCAATTTCTGATATACCTCGGCTTCTTGATCCGCCACGAGACAAGACAGCAAACACCCTTTCCAAATACACTTCTTCTGATCCAAGCTCACCTGCTTTGATCATTCGCCCTTCGACTCAGAACGGCATTAGTCGTGAAGAGCTTTTAGCCATTTGGTCGACACCACCTCCAGACCCACCACCTGTTTATGGTCCCAAACCTAAACCTTTGGACATCGCCTATTGTTCTTCTAAACGCTTCAGGAAGTACGTGAAGAATCAAGCCGTATCCTGTATCTGGTATACTACCAATAATGAACTTGAAATTCATATAAATACTATTTCCAACACACCACCAAATACCACAAATCTCAACCCACCACCACCGGAACCTCCTCCATGTGCATCTCCATCCCCAAATTCCACCAACAAAGCTTTCACGACCAAATCAGAAGACGAAGTTCGTAAATTAGTCCCTGAACAATACCATGCCTATCTCGATATATTTGATCCCATTGAAGTCAAGAAATTACCTGACCATCGACCTTATGACATTGCAATTGATCTCGAAGATGGCAAGACACCACCATTCGGTCCCATATATTCCCTTTCACAAGATGAGCGAGCAACTCTTTTTGAATACATTGAAGAGCAACTTGCTAAGGGATTCATATGAAGATCCACTTCTTTCGCTGCTTCCCCCATCCTCTTTGTCTGCCGCAAAACTGGTGATCTAAGACTCTGTGTGGATTACTGTGGACTTAACGCTATCACCAAGAAAAATCAATATCCTCTTCCTCTCACTTCTGACCTGCTTGATCACTTACAAGGCTGTGACAAATTTACAGTACTTGACCTCAAGAATGCATTCAATCTTATACGCATTAAAAAAGGAGACGAATGGAAAACAGCTTTTCGCACCCATCTTGGTTTATTCAAGTACACTGTCATGCCCTTTGGTCTCACTAATGCTCCCGCAACTTTTCAAGCCTTTATCCAAGACGTTTTACGTGATATTCTAGATGTTTACTGCGTTGCCTACCATTGGCAAAAACAAAATTTCCTGGTCTTGACAACAATGCTCAAGAAGCTTTTGAAAGACTCAAAATAACATTTACCACCGCTCCAGTCTTACAACATTTTGATCCAACACTTCCTTCTACAGTTGTTACTGACGCCTCCGATTTCGCCTTATCAGCCATCCACTTCCAACCCAACCGAAACTCTTTATTACACCCTGTTGCCTATTACTCTCGGAAACTTTCACCAGCAGAGATTAATTATGAAGTTCATGACAAAAAACTTCTGGGCATCGTTGAGGCTTTCTGCAAATGGTGTTCGTGGCTTGTCAGATCGCCACACACTATCTCAACAATCACTGATCATTCTAACTTGAGATATTTCATGTCATCTAAACTATTAAACTGCCGGCAAGCACGTTGGTCTTCATTCCTTTCTGAATTCGATTTCCAATTAGACTTTGCCCCGGGATCGAAAAATCCAGCTGACGCAGCTTCTAGACGGCCCGATTACAAACCTCAAAAGGGGGATGAAGTCCTTTGCAATCAACGCAAAGCACTACTAAACCTCTATCACACATCCTGAATTTTTCCATCAAGTTCTCCTCCGAGTCCCAACATTCCAATTCCATCCATAAACTCCCTCTCAACCTTTTCCCTCGATAATTCTGAACTCCTCAATGAATTCAAAGCCACTTATCGCACCGATACAGAGTGGCGTACACTTTTGAAACATCACGACAATTCCATTACTCAACATGACGACCTCGTTTTCCATAATGGGCGACTCTTTGTTCCTGCCTCACTTCGTCCCAAAATCCTTTACTCTTGTCACGATTCAGTTATATCTGGACATCCTGGCTGTGCAGGTACTTATGATAATCTCAAACGCAACTTTTCCTGGCCAGGCATGCAAACTTATTCTCGAGCCTATGTCAAGTCTTGCAAAACCTGCGCCCGTACCAAGAACACAACTCATAAACCTTACAGTCTTCTTCAACCTTTGGATATTCCTGATCGTCCCTGGCACTCAATTTCTATGGATTTCATCACTAAGCTTCCCTTATCTCACGAATATGATGCCATTTGGGTTGTTTGCGATCGATTGACCCGTGGCACACATTTTATTCCTATTTGTGAATCTATGGATGCTCCCGAACTTGCTCGCATCTACCTTGATCGTGTCTTCCGTCATCATGGATTCCCCAGATCCATTGTTTCTGATCGAGGATCTGTTTTTATTTCCTCATTCCTTACTAATCTCATGGCTCTGGTTGGCACTAAGATGCGTCCTTCGACCGCATATCATCCCCAAACCAATGGACTTACAGAACGTACCAATCAAACCCTAGAAACCTACCTTCAAGCATACACTTCTTATCAACAAGACGATTGGGTTGATTACTTAGCCCTTGCTGAATTTTCCTTCAACAATCGTACAAATTCCTCTACACAGCAAACCCCATTCTTTGCCAACCTTGGCTATCACCCCAACTTCAAGATTTGAGTTACTGAACGCACCACAAATCCTGCCACCACCGATCTCGCCAGCCGTCTTCATCAAATTCATGAAGAACTTAGTCTCGAGTTACAACACACAAATGATTATATGGCCAAATACTATGATTGACATCATCTACCAGCTCCTGAGTTCCGAATTAATGACTATGTCTGGTTGTTACGCCATAATATCAAAACCACACGACCATCAGATAAACTCGATTATTGACGTCTAGGTCCTTTCAAAATTCTTGCACGTCATGGTCCCACAGCATATCTCCTTGAACTTCCTCCTTCTTATTCCCACCTTCATCCTGTTTTTCATGTTTTGCTCCTTGAACCTTTTGTTCCTGCATCAAGTATCCCCGATCACGTCTCATTTGCTTCTGCTCCCCCAGCCGACATCATTCCTGATCAGCCACGCAAGATCGGTACTATCATTGACAGCCGAAGAATTGGTCGATGCTATGATTATTTTGTACACTGGAAAAACCTCTCCAAATCAGAAAACTCTTGGATTACTCTCGACGAAATCCCGTCCGAAATCCACAAAACTCTTGAACGTTGGCACCGACACAATCCTAGACGTCCTCGTCCACCTCAAATCTATTTTGACCGCTTACCCATGACTAAATTACCAGCACCCATTCCTCATTCGGAAACTTCAATACATCACCCAATTCGTTCACCTTCACCTCCTCCTGCACCTTCGCAACGCAATTGTGAACCTCCAGTCCAGACTACTACTCATTCCGGCCGTGTTGCACGACCACCAAACTCCAAAGATTACGCCGACTCAATCCTAAAGAGAGGATAATGTCACAATCTCTCCAAACCAAGTTCATACCGGATTCCAATTCCGAACCCCTACTCTCATCGTCTATCATTTGATTCAAGCAAATCTAGTTCTCCTTTAGTTCTCCTGTATGTTTCCAATTTTATGTCATAAATTCTTTCACTTCTCCTTTTAATTTGTTATTAATCATTTCACGAGCCTGTTTAGTCAGAACTTCTCCTACTTCCAAACTCCCTAATTATTTTCTCCTATATTACATTTTCTATATAAACTCTATGTATTAGCTTACGGGGACTCGTGGAATCAACACACTGCTCTTGATCTATCATCTTAACAATCTCTAAGTCTTCGAAACCATCCAACATCTTACTGGGGATCTTGACACCTTGACTGAATGAAGTGAGGTTTGGGTGGAGGCTGAGTTGGGGGGGGGGGGGGGTTTGGAGGCAAAGCCCCCAATGAGCTATGAAATCTGTGCCGAAATCATAGCTCGTACTTGAATATTGAATGTTCACGGTAAATTCAAGTTTGATCATGTTTTCAGGGGTGGGGTCAGCCTTGCGACCTGTTGTAAAGGAGAAGATGTAATAGATAGTGCAGCTCAAGGAACCTTTACTTGCACTGTGTAATGTACGCTCTCTCTATGTGATCTTAGGTGCATCGATAGAGTGTACATTTGTGGTTCTCGAAGTAATAATCTCTTGATTGTCTATCTGCGTTCATCACTTACATTTGCTTGATGCTTGCACTTTTCATCCACGGCCACTGTAGTATGATTTGCACTGTTCTATTAGCTAGATATGATATAATATCATTACGTTAGTACAATCGATAGATTTATATATATACCTGAAGATTGGTTTGGACCCTTGAACCCCGATGTAGCTATCAAAAGTATTCTAAAGCATAATTGCGTAGCCCTTCAATTATACATAACATCATTTCTGGTCATCTCATGCTGACTTGGGCAAGATAAGTCTGGAAAAAATAAAATGAGTAGGTAGGCCTTGATGGATATAATTCAATGTACACACGGGGTGAGCAGTGTCATTAGGCTCAAACAAGTGCATACGCGTTCCTCAACATTCTTGTCTGGTTCTATGTTACCCTATGCAGCCTCTTCTCAGCATGCAGCAAGAGCTAGCTGGCATATACGTCGACTCTAGGAGCTATGGCATTACTGGACCAACAAGAAATGTTCGCTTTCCTCGGGCAACGCCCGGTGGGGGCGGCGCAATGTCGAAAAGTGAGGATGGGATAAGGTGTGCGGTGACCGGGAAAGAATGTCAGCTATTCTATGTTCTTAATGCTTGATCAACTGACATATGTGAAGCACTTAGAATTATGTATGTTTCAGAAGGCTCGAGATCATATCCGGGTCATAAATCATCAATTGGGCGAGGAGGGTATCGCATTGACGCGTCGAGAAATCTATGGGACGGAAGTGGCCTTAAGATCGATAGTGCGAGTACAGACGTAGCATGGGGCCACGGTGGTAGGTCATTTTGACCAGAAAAATGCGTTGTTTCCACTGATGTTGGTACGAAAGTGTTCAATAATAAAATATTGACCAGCGCAAGGAACGGTGAACTCATTATGTGGGATATCAACAAGGCCGGTCCCAGCAAGTATGGTATGTTTACTAGTCATTCGAGGATGAAAATACTGACTGAACATAGAGCGAAGATCCAAAGATCACCTACGCTCCATCAATGCAATGTCTGTGTCTCATATTGTCCATCACTATTGCATAACGGGTTCTGCTGATGGTGACATGCGAGTTTGGGTAAGTATTCTTTTCATTAGCCTCGCTCATAATCCTTTTCCCGATCCTGGCGAAAAATATTTGTGCCAGCCTCTTGTTCTATGAAACCACTAAATCAAACACAAAATCATCGTTTGATCTCTTCCAAAGCAAAGATAGTAGTTTCCTTCTTTTTGCTCCTCAAATTGTTGTCGGACGTCCACTTACGAACTGGTAACGCTTAGGATCTTCGAGACATGGCGCATTCCGTGGTGAGGGTCCACCACCCAACCTCCGTACGCAGTGTCGCCTTCTCTCCCAGTAACTGGCAGCCTCTTCATGCCACTGTTGGACTTGACAATGGTAGTATATATCGGTGGGATCTCAAGATGGGTCAGCGGGGTTTACAGGATCGATTGTCAGTCGCGCACATGGCGTCGGTTACAAGCCTTGATTGGTGCAATCGCAATTCACAGACCTCCGCAAGCCCGACTACAGTTTCAATGAGTGATTCAGTCGGTAATGGAATGGGGTGGCTTGTAAGTGCTGGGCTTGACCGTTGCGTCAAGGTTTGGGACCTTACTGCCTCAAGTGTCACGCACATTCCCAACAAGCCTACGTACACACTACACCCGTCTTTTCCCGTGCGGCGCGTGGTCTGGCGACCATTTCATGAATGCGAACTCGCAATCGTCTCCAATGCAGAATTTTCTTCCGGATCTAATCACGATCTCTCGCAGAATAGCTCTACTGGCGCCGGTGGGGCTGGGGAAAGCGAAAAACGTATTGCAGATAATAAATCGTCGGTCGGTGGGGATGCGGTAGAAATTTGGGATGTACGAAGGTGCTATATACCTAAGTGGTCTGTGACTGGTTCAGCTATAGAAGGCGGTGTAACAGGTCGGTCAAGCGTTTACCTTGGGCCAGAGGCTCATCCTAATAACCTTGTAAGACCTCACCTTCAGCACCGCTGATGCGATTTGGACGCAGAGTTCGTCTGGGACCTTTGCTCAAATTGATTTACGCGATTGTATCAAACCCTTACATGCCATCACAACCACCACTACAACTTGGGACTCTTCAGGGTCGTTAACCTTCGCCACTGGCTCGGAGCCAGAGTGGCAGGTCCCCTATGACGATATGTGCGGACCCTGTGGTGTTATCGTTTTGATGGAGCTGATGTTCTTCGCAGCCCTCCTGACCGTCGAGTGCTCGCGGAGAAGCATAGCATTAAGGTGAAAACCCTTGGTGACAATTGTTATGTACCTGTATCGCAGGACATAGGCACCTTGAGTGCTGAACCGTCTGACAATATCGAGGCCTTTAGCCGACTTGCCCGGGGTTACGTCTTCCACGGCGAAGATCGTCCCAAACTATGTGCAGTAAACGCTCGCGTAAGTAGTAGTTCCCTTGTGTGGCATGTTAAAATATCGCTTTAACCCAATTTAGGTCGCATTTCAGGCCTCTCGAGAGGAACTGGCTCAGACTTGGCTACTGCTTGGTGCATCATTGACCGACTTGGTTCCTACCTTACCTGCGATGTTCAGTCCTACCAAAGGGAGCGCCGCACAGCCTACTCCCCATGCTGTTACCTCCCCGGCCATCCCTTCCAGCTTGTCCTCATATCCAACCTCTACCAGTACATCATCCAAGCTCAGGAAGGCAAGCCCTAACCAAGCCTCCATCATAACGTCGTCGCGTAGTGCGTCGACTTCTACATCCCGCAAAATTACACCAGCCTCGTCAAATGCCTCCTCTCCACGTCAAATGCCGATCGGCCTCCCGTCTACTACCCCAAGGCGCCCTTCTTTTTTTGGTTGCTCCAGAAATGTCGATTCAGAATTCTCTCGACGTCCTTCGGTCTCGATGTTACGGCGCCCTTCAATATCCGTTTCAAGCCCTCACAGTCTCAGTCCTGCGGATAAGGTCAACCTACGCCATGTGGGTGAAGGCGCGCTCGATGATTCTGATTCATCGTCAGAAGAGGAGAGCGATCTGCATCACCAGTTCAGTGACGAGGAGTCTCGGCTCCAACAGCTTGTATCCCCGGGTTTCCTGCCCGTCAGGAATGCTCCCGTGCCAAGTCCCCTCTCACGTATTGCTGGGCACCAACAATGGCCAGATGATGACGCAGAAGGTCGGGTAATAAATGAAGATGAGGATGATTCCTCGTCACCGTCACCGGGGTCGACGGACACAGACTCCCCAGAATCCAGTATTGTTCGCAGGCGCAAAGTATCAAAATCGGTTTCCCGCCCCGCAAGGCGTCACTCATCGCAGATGCACTCCCGTAGACGCAGCTCGACTGTTGCGTCACTGACGGCGCCTGCAACGCCCTCCGTCTCACGAACGGACTCGCATAGCAGCATCCGTACCGTCCTCGCTACAGAGGCTCCTGTCCAAGAACGGGAAAGCGGACTGAGACAAGAAGAAACCATTCGTGATATACGCATTGTTCCTCAAGGTCGTCGGGGACCAGGACCCGTCATTGATCAATCAACTGCTGTGAACAACCTTGAGGATGAGATCAATCCAAATGACCTAACAGAGCGGCATGTCAAGATTGTAAGCGATGACGAAAAGAGGTTGCGCAAGTTGGCTTGGACTGCACTCCGAGATGCTCTGGAGGATTATGCAGACGAGGTAATATTTCAGCCAAGACATTTACTGTAAATCTGACAACGTTCAGGGTGACGTTCAAACGTGTGCCATGTTGTCTATAATTGCCCCGCGTGAACTCGGGATACTAGAATCAAGGGCAAGTCGCTTTCTGGAGTCATACATTGGTACTTGTTACCTTCGATCACACCGTAAGGTTTTATTGATTGGTCTGTAGACCTTTTGACCAGACGCCGTTTGCACACTTGTTCTGCTTATCTTCGCAAGTACTGCCACTTGGATGACATCCGCACAAACACCCTAGTACGGGTATTCCTTGACTTGAAAATGACTCGATGACAATGTCTTCTGTTGCAGATGGACACAATAATATACACTTTCTGCGGACGGTGTAAAAAGGCGATTGGTTCACAAATCCAAGGACAACTTTTGAAGGGTGGTTATTCTTACTGCTTGCCATGTCAAACCTCCACTATCACATGCGCTATCTGGTGAGATCGATTTCCCTAAAATGATCATCATTCATTTTTATCTTTTTAGCCGCCTTCCTGTCAGAGCTTTGCTTTTTCAGTGCTCCGTCTGCTGCCACGGCGGTCATCAGGCATGCTACCAGGATTATCTACGGAAGCCAATGGTGGACATGCCAGAACCCGTGATGCGTGTCGTAACGACAAGGTCAGAGTCCGACAGGAGGGGGAGTCCTTCCGGGAGCACGGACGACGATATCGCTTCTACTATTAGCACCATCAACAGTGTGATAGATTCGGGTGAGACAAGCCCACAACAAACCACTCATCCAAGAAGAATTGCTGGACATCCATGTGCTGCTGGCTGCGGTCACTTTTGTTGGGTGGCAAGTGTCGAGCCTTGACGTGATGTTTACCCTTTCCTAATAACTGGTTTGACGCGCTTCTTCGCTTCTCATGTGCATGACTTGATCATGTCTCCGGCGACGGACTACCATCATGACATGTTCTTGATTGTTGCACAGGACATGTGTGGTTCTTAGATATGTCTTGTTACGAAGCTTCTGTGTCAAAAATTTATCCATGCCTAACTGCGTAACATGTCGTAAGAGATCATGCAAACGAATTCTCTCCAATCGCCGGAACTTTCAATCCTCTATCTAGCAAAGACCACATTGGGATATGTTTGTGCCCATCACAGGTGACCTTCTGAATCTCAACATCCCGAGTAGTATCCGGGATTGGATCGCTCTTTGTTATCGTCACCGCAGTCCCCTTTCTCTTTCCCTTGAATGTCTCCAAAACCAGATTTAGCACCTTCAAAGGAAATCGAACTGGTGCGAAACCTGTTATCATCACTAAGGCGTATTGTATTTCCTCACACCCAAGCCATCTCCCGCAAGTTTGAATGTCATCGGCTTCTCAGTCAATCACACTGTCTATGATTACATTTCATCCATGCCTAGACCCTATCAGCGGCCATCGTGTTCATATTAGGCGCAGGTTTAGTCCCCCGACGTCTTTCCAACCTTTCTTCCGGCGGATGACCAGCCCACGAGGGTGGTAGAAGCGTGACCAAGACTCGTGTTGTTCCGGGATCGCCTTGTCACCGGAGTTGAGTAAAGCGAAAAGAAGACCTTGAGGTGGTGTATAATTGGGAAACCAATCACCAAGCCCGAAACCATCATTCTCAACCGCTGGTGTGGCGCCGATCAGGCGATGGCAAAGGACATGCGTTCAAGTCGCCAGGGTATAAATCCATAAGGTGCTACATATCCTAGTATATCATAACTTCGCTTGGATCATGTGTGCAACGCTTGCCGGGTCCAGAACGGCCTGTGGATAGGGTACCATTGTTGATCTCAAGTGCTCATAACCACCGTCTACGGTCAACACCTGACCTGTAATGTAGGCAGCAGCATCACTAAAGAAGAAGACGGTAGCATTGGCTACGTCTTCAATATGTCCCATACGCCCGGCAGGGTATGCGGGATCAAACTTGCCGCCAGACTTGAGGGAAAGTCTATTCATGCCTTCGGTATTACCAATCGGGCCTGGAGCGATAACATTTGACCGAACTCCATGGGGACCCTCTTCTACCGCTATTACTGCAGACAGGGCATCAACACCTGCCTTTGCAGCCGAAACGTGTGCTTGAAAAGGCGTCCCTGCAGAAGTAGATTGGTTTCACGTCAGGTTCTCATAATGGATTCAGGAATCTCATACCCTTGTAGTGAAGAGTTGCGCTAACATGAATATAGGACCCCTTGGATACCCTAACATAAGGTATCGTAGCCTTAACCGTATTATATGTCCCGATCTGTTTTTGTTGTATAAGGAGTGAAGAAGATTCATTACAGGTCGAAAGGCCTACTGTATCAACTTCGACGACAGTACGAAAAGCATTCTCAGAAAGCCCGGAGATGGGCGCAAGGAAATTGCCAGCAGCTCCTGCATAGGTGACAGATCACCGGGGGGTTCAAATACCTCATTGTTGAAGAAAGCTAACCACATATGACAAAATCGATTTTACCGAAAGCCTCAATGGCTTTACGTACCGCCTCCCGAAGGGATTTGGGATCACGCACATCTGCTTGGGCAGGGAGACATTTCTGCCCAGTAGCCTCGGATAGTTCCTTTGCGGCTTGAGTCAGTCTGTCAAGCCTGTTGTTGTACGATGGTCCATGAGAGTAGTCCGGAAAAATGAGAACGTGTAGGATGAACCCACTTGCGCCCGACGATTAGAGCATTTGCTCCGTGGCGCATCTAAAGCTCAGCTCAGCACATGCAAATCAGTTCCCATTGACAAATACGTGTCACTGACCACTGCCTCTGTCATCCCTCGGCATATCCCAGATCCGCCTCCAGTGCAGAAGAGCACTTTACCCTTGAAGATATCGGCCTTGAAGATAGTTTTAGAATCGACCTGGGGAACCACGTAAGGTAAAGGAGCCATAAACAGAAATGACTGAGAACGAGTTGGAGTCGCGTTCAAAGGAAGAGCTACACCTGGTATGTAGATTGGCCCAGAGTTGAACGTTGAATGATGATTCAGAAACCGTCGATCACGTGAGACGTGCACGTCTCAAACTGGATGTCGCGTCGCAATACCCACGAGTTGTCTTTCTGCGCGTCGCCAAAAAAAAACGGATAGTCGGCAGTAAATGTGTAAGGGAAGTCGATAAGTTTCTCGATCATATCCTCTTCGGAACACGGAGACCTGGATGGCGCAGAAACATCGGGCAGTACGGGTTGAGTACGGGTTTTACTTGGCTTCCAAAGATTCGCTCTGATCAATATTCCTATTGTGGAAAAGCGTGTACAATCCGCGAAACAGTGCTATTCTATCAGCCTTCCTCGAAGATTATGATCGTCCGAGACCAGAGTTCAAATTTTGAATTTTTTGAGATCTGGTTTGATCTAAGACATTCGGCAGGGTTTCAAAGCGGCCGGCAAGCTTCGACTGGAAAACATTTTTTATTTAATTATATACAAGTCAAACTAAGGAGGATACAATTATAGTACACATTTGCGAAGATGCATCTGATAGCAGTGCAGAGCGAAGAAAATAGCAATTAAAGTAGAAACTAGTCATAGTTTTCGCCCAAAGCAACCGAGAATAAAAATAAATTCAATCTTTTGGCCAGTAACCTGGCTGACTACCTAAATCCGAGTGTGGCGAAAAGGAAGGTTGAGATGTTAATAGCGAGTAGTCTGATAGATTTGGAAGACCACGTGGTGCTCCATGGCGTTGACCATACATCAACCCGTTGATATTACGCTCTGCATTAGAGTGAGAGTAAGGTTGCCCAGTATTTGGGACTCCTACTGAAGATAGCGAGATGTCGTGCTGGCCGAACTCCCTTCCAACCAACATCGGGCTTGAAATATGGCCTGGGCTGTAGGAAGATGATGAAATAGAGTGTGAGTGTGGAAGTGCCGGTGGAGAAAGTTGCTGTGGAGAGTCGCTTGGAAAAAATGGGGAGCTAAGAGTCGGCAGTGTAAGAGGTGGTGGAGAGAGTGCGTTTCCGGGCGATTGGACAGATCGAGGAGTCTTCATAGCAGAAAGAGAGAAGTTACGACCTTGGGGTTCCGAACCAAGCCAAGACGAAGAGTGAGTTGATGACGGTGTCCAATTGCCACCGCTATTGAAAGTATTTTGGGGGAAAATAAGCATAGGCTCCGTCTGTGCACCTCCGTGGCTTTGGGCCGAAACGTACGAGAAGTGTGTCGGTTGTTCGAAAGACCCATCGTGGAAAACGTGATCTCCACCGACGACAGATTCGTACACGAGGTGATTTTCATGACCACCGGAACGAGAATCAAGCGATGGGTAGGGGTAAGGAGAAGCGCGGGCCATTCCATGGCGAGGCTTAGAATGGTCGTTTAGGTGGATGTCGTGACCGAGACGAGCACGATGGATGTTTGACATCACTTCCGACGAGTGAAAATCTTCCCTTTCCGTCGGAGAATCTCCTACACCATCAAATCCCACTTCTTCACCGCAAGACGGATGAATGTCAGGTGGACGTTGACCAGGTGCATCCGGTTTGCGCTTCCTCCGAGTATTATTCGGTCGCCGCCGGTAGACGTAGTCGGGATACTTCATGTTAAAATTGTCCTTTAGTAATCGAGCCTGCTCCTGAAAAAATTGTTTCTGCGACTGGTCTTATCAGACATGGGATGATTGACTTTGAGAAATTAACTTGCTGATTCCATGTTGTTCCATTCCTTGCTCAATATCTTACTTATTTCTCCTGTCCGCATTGCCTGATTTTCGGCAGAGACCTGTGGCCGACGCATTCGCGCAAATATCATGAACGCATTCATGGGGCGCTTTGGAGTACCGTCCGTGTTCAAGGTCTGCGAGGTCAACGCCGTGTAATCTTCTGTTAGACGTACCGCGACCGCTAAGAGCAGTACGTATACCGAAGTCTGTTTAGCAACTCACCATCTGGGTCAAATTCCCCCTTCAGGGAGTCATGGTAGATGTTACTCCCATCGTCAGAACCGGAGACAGAACCTCGTTCATCCTGTCCTTCGTGTCTACCCGGGTCGTAGAGGGACGAGGGCCGTGCAACCTGCACATGTGCTCGTAGTGTTGTGTCAAATCCAGCGCTGTTCATCAGCGAAGGTAGCGAATATTCAAAAAGATAAGATGGAGAGGAAGACAGAGAGGATGGAATGTGGAGCGACCTGAACTCGCCTCAAATTGTATCGTTGGTGATCGGACTGGGCGCGAGTCTCAGATCGACGGCGGAACGAAACGCGGATGCAACTTGAAGACACCCTTGTAAATGTTCGTTACCGTTAGTTAGGCCACAAGTACCCTGTTTGTCTACGACCACGAAGTCATTGACATGTTATCTCAGGAAGAGGTAAACAGTCCAGTTTGATCGTCGAGTGAATCTGGTTCGCGGAGCTCATGACACCGCTTGATCAACGTCAACCCTTGCAACGCAGAGTTCGCCAGGCACGCGCCAACAGGTCAAACTTCGACACTTCGTGTTCCCCAGATCTAGTAGCTTCCCTTTTCTGACGACAAACACCGGAACATTGAATTCCAGATACGGCTAGGTCCGAACAAAGAGTGATCATCTAGTACTCAACAATTCGGGTTACTGAAAGAGATTATCCTGATGTTTCAAAGGAGGTTTCCCCCGCAGACCTTCAATCGGCCGGTTATCCGGAAAACTGTGGCGTCGAGTTGCGAGGAAAAAAAATCACCATTTTCAAAAAAACACCGCCTCCAGTAAATAAGGATAAATAACTGTCTTTTTTTGGCAGTATCTACGCGAATATCACGGTCCAAGTCATGGTTTGCAGATTTGACAAGGCAACTCAAAGGCAACCCGAAAGATAGGCGCTCGAGTAACAATCGAACCAACAAAGTGGAATGTCGTCCAAATCATGACTAAGGGTCAAGAGGAGGCGAATTCCTCATCAACTGACAGCAACCCTCTGTCACTTTCTCACAGTGCCAAGTAGATTAGGTACATACCTCCCATCAAAAATTTGCCTGGCTTCTGTGAGATCTCGACGTGCGAGGGGAGACTAAGCGAGTGATTTGAGCCATCGGTTCCGAGCGGCACGGGCCCTCCCTGCTCTGTTTCTCGGCAACCTACCAGGTACGTCCAAAAGTGTGAAGTCGCAGACAAACATGTACTGGAAAGAGCTCCGTATGACATCAATGTGGCTATGATCGAAAATTTTCGCGGTACGGTCGGTACGATCATCATGGGCTGGAATCGATAGCCTTGGGCCAGGTTATCAAAGAGCCATGAAAGTGCTTCAAGCCCTTGAGCGTATGTAACACATGGACAGATCAGTCAATAGCATATGGAGAATCGCGGCCATTGATTACCTAGATAGTAAGTAAGGGATACTTAAGTACGGAGATCGATCTTTTCCTGCATTTTGGTGCCACCTGTATGTACACTTCGAGGATTCGTCTAACTCCATGATAAATACTCTCGCTTGCAGGGACTGTCACATGTGATCCATAATCCGGATATTGATCCCATCGTGACGCGTGACTGTCAGAGAAAGTTATGGTTGGTCCGATTTAACCCACTCTCCAAGCGTTAAACTTCGCCTTATGAAAGATACTCTTACAGATGCCAGTGTGTCTATCTCCCGTCAAATAGGAGATTTCTCGATCTGTTGACGGTGTTGTTAAGACTTTCCTAGAACAGCAGATCGACGTCTTTATCATCTAGGATTGTGTCCTGGCGAAGTCGCTAATCGCATAGTAAGTGCAGGCAACATGATCAACATAGGCTTATTATTATTAAATCACTAAGGTTACTGTTGGTTCTCGCTCTAGAGCTCGAGCTATTGCGGCCTTTTTTGACAAAGAATTCGAACCGTTCGTTCTGTCCTCAGAAAGAGGATTTCTTACTATCACCGGCAAGTTCAACAATGTCCCTATATCCGTTATCAGTATTGGTATGGGAAGTCCAAACATGGACTTCTTTATACGTGAAGTACGAGAATGCTTGAGTGGTGACATGGTTGTCGTTAGGTCAGTTTAGGTCTACCCTTGATTTTCCAGCGTGAGCTCTGCCCCTGAAACGCCACCCCCAAAAAAGACTCGGATCTTGTGGAGCACTAATCGATGTACCAGTTGGAACTGTCGTAGTACCCAATGCAAGCGTGGCCGTGACTCGAAATGTCGACTTCGACTTCGTTTCTGGAGAGTCCCTCGAACCAGCCTACAGGATTAGCAAACCGGTGGGAACTGCTTCTTGTCCTCCGCATCATTTCTTTCCTACTCATCTGTTTAGGTTCATGCAGATGTGGCCCTGCATAATGAGGTTTGTTGACGTTGATGCCCTTTCGGCCTATTATGTCAATACTGACAAACTAGACCAGCTTCAGAAAGCTTTAGTAATGGCAAAACCTGCTAAGTCTGACGTGAAAATCCTGGCAGGCACTGTAAACGCTTCCGCTGATAGGTTTGTCTTTGTCTTTCTTCGATTCCCCGACTCAAGCTTTCGCCCTAAGCTTCTACTCTTCGCAAGGAAGACATACCTCTTTTCCAGACCATAACGATGATCTCGTAGAGAAACTGCAAGCCATCCCTGGTCTAGCAACGTTGGAAGTGAGTTATATCTTTGCTCAATGCTGGGTCTTTTCAAGCTAGCCTTAGATGGAGACGTTCCAATTATATCATCTCGCGAAATGCTGGGGTGGTGGAAGAACCGCTCCTAAGGCGCAGGAGTGCCCGTTGACAGCGGGGCCTGTAAAGCCGGTTGCATCTTTATCGCCTTCACTGGTAGTTCCAACTTCCTCCCTTCGACTTGCATCGCCAGATACAGTCATCAGGGCTGCGGCTGCGCACATGGTTTTTGCCTCTCGCACATGTCAAGACTTCATAACTCCAAACCAAGTAACTGAGCTCGAGAGATGGACGGGCATCGTATGTTCAGTATTATTACTGAGCCAGTCATCTTCTTACGTGATACAATTCAGGGTGTTCTTAATGCACTCTGTAACATTGACATACCTCTTCATGTAAGCAGTCCGATCATACATACCCCTCTCTCTTTGTTCAAGGGTATACCTTCATTTGGCAGCGCCTTCATCCGGAACAAGGCAGTGCCTGGAATGCAAAGGAAAGCCTCGTATTATCTGATCTGTGTCTGTAGCCACGGGACAATAGAGAAAGAGATGCACTGTATCTTCCTTCATATCTAGGAGCGATGCTAATTGTTCTTTGATGCTCATGAAAGGTTTTTTGTCTCGACAAAAGTGCTGAACGTGACCATACTACCGGTATTTAGTTCTTCCTTCTTGCGCAGGACACTCAATATGCTAAGCCAGTTCCCTGTGATGCAATTTATCTATGGATTGATCCCTAGCTCCTATTCTGGCTCTCTGCGACCGTATTCACAGTCCCAAGTACACGCTTTGCCTGATAAAGATAGGCTCGTAACTATCAACAAGGTGTGATGTTCTCGTATACTCAAACAAGGGTCCAACAAAGTTTTACTCCAGGATCGCTGTCGCTCAGACACAAGCGCGAGCATCCAGTGACAAGGACGTAATAAATGGCATGTATCTCAGGAACACAACTTGAGGCAGCGCGGAAGTGTGACCGTGTGAGAAATGCTTCAGCAAAGCTAAGCCTCTGAAACTTAGGTAAGTAGGTCTTCCTCCAATTTCTTGCCCGCATGTCGAGATTAAGTAGTCTCAGGGGGCGATATCCATCACGTTAACCGATGGTTGGTAGTCACATAAATTCATAGTCCGCGTGCATCACTGTTGTCACTTTCAAGTCTACATTTATGCTTCACCAAGGGTAGGAACGTTCTAAATTGGTGATCAAACTGTGTACCTATAGGGGACATGGGATCACTCAACTCATATATTCATCTTCCAAAAAAGGGAGATATCACGATATCTGGACCAGGACCTGATCTCCTGACATTCACTCCGGGTAATCACGATAAACAGGAGTTTTATACAGGTCTTCTGGAAGTGGTGATAACTTGAAACTCCTGAGATCCGAGTTGGTGTCGAGACCGTATGTGTATGGTGCTGCATGCAAATGAGAAAAGATGTACCACTGTTCTACCACTCTGTATTCCGTTTTTCTCAAGTACCTCACTCGTGGCAGGTACGTTCGCGGTGTAAATAACAAATGGCTAGACAACATTGCTCAAGGGTTTTCAATTGATCAGTTCCTCATTAGGCTCCAGACTGAAAAATTTCGCTGCACATGCAATCAACCTGCGCCAACTCAAGTATGAAATGGAGATCCAGTCCTGGCCACCATCAACCCTCCGTGTCCATTTCTGACGCCACCACCTTTTTTCTCTTCCCTTTTCCCCTTAATACAATTGTACTATTTATACCGAGACTGACGAACACAATTATGTACTCCCACAATATGAGAATCCAGATAGCTTCACTTAGTAGATCCCTATATAGATCGATCATTAGTATGATGCCTTCATAATATTAGGAGACTACGATTGATGATGCTGTAGTACAGTTAGTAATCGTGTATGTGCGGTGGATAGGCTGCTCACCCTCAGTCTCGTATACACGACTGAGGGGGATGTGTCTAGATCTCTCAATCAACATATCCAGTCAGCTTTGTCCTTCTCTCTACCGCTTTGAATAAATGAGATTGTAATGCAGCATCCATCCCCTTTACATACCTGAGCATATGGACCAAAGCATTCCAGTGCATGGGGCTGGGATTGGATTGGAACTAAGCTAAAAGCCCAAATATGAATGAGAGATCAGGGTGTGTGGTGACTTGCACCCACATGAGAGATCCTAGGGCCTCACAGTATGGTTTATTGGCCCAAAAAAAAGATCAGCCTTTGGTTTGTGGTCACATGGCTTTGTTTATGTCGACTGGGAGGTATGTGTGGTGAGGATTACAATTTGTCATGCCAAACTATTTGAGTACTCATTTGAGATATGTCTTTTGAACAGTTGTGCTCAATAGCCTTGCCAAGAATGAATGATGGGTCTCCCATCCTTGACATCATAAATTTCTGCCAGCTGTTGTTTTGCCTTATCTGCACTATTGCAAGTTGTAGATGTGCCAAACTCATCATTAAAAGTGTTCATAATAGTGTGCTCATTACTCTTAGTACTCAGTAATATGCAGGGATCTGCTCACAAAGTCATGTAGCATAGGGTGTGGTATGTGCCATTTAGGGTCCAGAATTAGTCCCTTCCTCCCTGCATGGGTGGACAGGGTTTTCAGGATTTTGAGCTTCTTCTCCCCCCAAAAAAAAGCCTGCAGGTATGTCCATGTACACCTTGGACTCTGAGAGACTATTCAAGTAAGTAAAAAGACTTGTCAAATTTCCAGACTGAGAGCTGCCATGATTGCAATGGTAATCTGGTATGATTCCAGTCTAACAACAACTGCATAGGTCTCACCACAGTCCTCTCCCACAACTTGTAAATATTACTTAGCTGCCAGCCTTGCCATCCTTTTTACAATTTTTCCATCAGCATTGTACTTTATAGCAAAGACCTAGCAACAACTAATAGCCTTTTCCCAGCTTTGACATCTGTTTCTATCATCACAAGCTACTAGTACACCACCTTCTCCTCCATCATGGATAGCTCTTTTTGAATAGCTATCAGGCTCTGCTGACCTGGGGGCCTTTTCCAATAAAGCAATGCCCTTATGAAGTGTGTTCAAGTGCTGAACTACCTGTACTCAGGGTGTCAATGTCTCTACAATGTGTTCCAGAGCATGAAATGTTGAAATGGGCAAGTCCAGAGTTAAATGGCTTGCTCCAGAGTTCAGGAAGTTGAGTTATGTAAAGGTCTAGTTGAGGATGGAGCTTCTTGATGAGACTGGACTTTGTGTAAATAGCATAGTATGTGCCAGTCAATGTAGTACATGCCAGTTGATGTAGTGCATACTAATAGCTGATAATTGTGGGGTCAGATCTACTGATGGGTGTAACAGTGGACCATAAGGGTAGCAGAGGAGTCCTGGAGAAGATCCAGAGAAGTCAGGACATGTCAGGGGGTCCAGGGTAGGCAGGAAATGATGTCAGGAGGTAACATCAGGAAGTCTGAGTAGGTGGAATGTGATGGTTGTGACAATTCTGACATTAGGAGGTCCAGAGTAAGTGGGTCATGACAATAGCTGAACTGTCTGTCTAATTCCCACTTGCCTCTGTGTAGTCTCTTGAGATGTAGTTTTTCTTGACTGTATTGGTTATAGTGAGAAGTGCCATGTATGTGTATGCATAATGTGCTAGATAGAATATTGGAAGGCTTGGAAAATTGAGGCCTTGGAGACAACCAAATCATTGCAGCATGATTGACACTTGTATAGCTATGGGTTCAGCAGGTGCTAGTGCTTTCATGGTTGTGTCAGAGTCATGTATCATAGCAGGATTAGGCTCAGCTAATAGAGTTTGTGGGTTGTGAGCACATCACCATGCATACATGGAGTGACAAGCTAGCAAGGGACAAGTATACCTTGTGTATTTGTGAAGGAAGTGGTGTGTCAGCAGCTAGTAAGTTGTGCTCACTTATGACAACTGTGAGAAATCTGTAATTAATATCCTTATCAAAGATCACATCATCAGAAGTAATGATGGTTCTAGTGTCCCTGAAATAAGCATATTACAATCCAGAAGGCCTTAGAAGATCATATTATCCCCAATAATTCAGAGGAGTTCATTGATCTCTACACTGAGTTCTTGAAATAGGAGATAAAAGAGTACCTCTAATAGAAATGAGTATGAGGTTCCAATGAGTTCTCAGTGTTTCCTTCACTAGTACTATGGCCAAATAATAGAGCTCCAATAATCCTAGTAAAAGAAACATTCACTCTCTTACAAGCCCTGCAACAACCAGGTAGGATGCTGCATAATTATGTGGCATGTTAGGCTGCAGTAGAGCAGCAGTAACAAACAGCATTGGCACTATGTTAGGAACTGAGGCCTCATTGTACCATGAATAATGCAAAGGCTACAATGGGCTTCTTTGTTTTCACACTTATATAGCTAGATCTGAATGACATATGTCCCCAGTTCTGTTTATATGTTGACTGGGGTATGTCACTTACATATTATACATATACATGCATACTAACTACAACTGTATCTAGATATCATACTAAATGCATTATCTATTCAGGTACTTCAATATAGTAAGGGGACTTTTATCTTTGGATGCTCAAGACCTGAAGATCTTTGGGAATATCTCTAGGAGTGTTTCTTTGTACTGTACAGTTGTTCTCATGCCCAGGCTTGTTCTTTTTGGATTTTCCTTTGCCAGGTGATTAGTTATGTTTTCTGTTGTGCTTACAGTCTCTAATACACTTTGGATTTTCCTTTGCCAGTTGTGTGATTAACTGCAATCTCTAGAGGTCACCTTTACTGCAGAACAAGTCTTCTAATTCCAGTCTGGAAACCCTTTATAGCTCACCAGAATGCTTTCCTGGCTCCTATTTGTTGTTTTCCCACCAGACTTGATTCTATATGTCTCAGCTTGCCACTTCAGATTCTCCTTTGGATGCTCTGGCCCCTCAGGACAATGCCTGGAGTCACCTGCTTCAACTAGAAGTGCAGGTGCAATTCATCCAGACCTCCCTCTCTTACCACACCACCAAACTCTCAGCTCTCTGCCAAACCACCCAAACTATCTCTGACTCCCTCCAAGCACTCTTTGATGTCACAACCTTCTCCCAGCACCCCTCCTGATGCCCCTCCCAATGCCTCCCAGAGTCCTGACCTTTCCCAGAACCATCCCCAATGACCACACCCCTACCACCCAGCAACATGCCGCTATCATACACATCTCCAGGCCATTACACATCATCTCAGGCCATCATGCCAATCATCTGGCCATCACACATCATGTGGATTACCTAGCCATCATGCAGATCACTCAGCTATCATGCATCACATGGATCACCTGGCCATTATGTGGATCACTCAGCTATCATGCATCACACCACTGCCCAAACCTTCATTGATCTCACAGACCACTCATGCAATCTGCTCAATATAGTGGACCTCTGCCCCACCACCACACATAGAATCCCTGAAGCTGCCTTGGGCCCCTTCTCAGACTATATCCTTCCCTGTCTGTAATATATAAAGACCATAGGTAGCTCCCATGTACCTTAGTCTTGATATTGACAATAACAACCCATGTCTCTGTTCATCTAAATCTCTGTCTAATTTCCTTTCATGCTTGCTTTAGTCTCCTCTGTGCTTGCCTTAGTCTCCTAGTCTGGCATGCACATCTTTGACTGGCATGCAGTACACTCTATTAACTTGATTTTGTCTTGTTACTGGAACTCCCCCATCAACTCAACGCCCAACCCCTGCTCAACTCCAAAGCATGTCCTTTAACTTTGGGACTTATTCTTTGTGCTGTCTTGTGCCCCAGAACCCATCCCAGAGCTCTTTACACTGCATCTACATAGTTCAGCACTTGCTTGCACCTTGTAAGGTTGTTGCTTACTAGAAAAGGCCCCCAGGTCAGTAGAACCTGACACTTGAGCCCCTCCATGCAGCATCTGCTGCATCTCCACCTTCTCTGTCACTGGCACCTCAGTTTTCTACTGCTAAACCCAATTCTCCAACTCAGAGACATGCCAATATTTCATGCCCAGCACTTCCAGATGCATATAGTAGCAAACATGCATCTGAAGAGTGTTTCCTCAAATCTTGCATCACTTACATCCAACTCTATGGGGATGACTTCATTTCTGAGAAGCTGAAAATTGCATGGGTCCTGTCCTACATGAAGTCTGGATAGGCAGCAACTTGTGTAATGAGAGATTCTGATGCCTTTGCAACATTGCTAGTTTTATAAACTGGGCTGAGTTCAAACAGGGATTCTGGGATGAGTTCTTCTCCGAGAACTCTGCCAAGCAGCTGCACTAATCCTCCAGGACAAGGACTAGTATGGTCAAGGGAAGTGTCCCTGAACAAGTACATTGACTTATTATGGACCCTCAAAGAATAGACTGCCTATCCCAATAGTCTTTAGCTCTGTCTCATCTTCTAAGAAGGCCTGCACTCAGCTCTCATAGAGTGCATAGACAACCTTGCAGAGAGGCATCCTACTGATGATCAAGTCAACCCATAGTACTAAGTCACCTGGGCCCAGTGGCAGCTTATAGAGCTCAATCATGACTGTCACGACCCCCCACCAACCCCCAAAGCCCCTCCAATAACCCCAAAGCCCCAACCTCCCCCGGGACCCCCCAATGACCTGCCACGGTCTCATCCATATGCACTCTGGGCCATCAAGCATCACCCTGGGGCCATCACACAGATTGCCTGGCCATCACGTGGATTACTTGGCCATCACGTAGATCACTTGGCCATCACATGGATTACCTGGCCATCATGCGGATCACCTGGCCATTACCAATTGCACCATCACTGGACCCTCAGTTAATCTCATGGACCCCCATGCGATCTCTCCAATATGACTGCCAGCCATCCTGCCACCACGCATACAATCCCAGGACCCTCCCGGAACCCTTTCTAGACAGTGCCCTCTCCCGCCGTAGTATATAAGAACCCTAGGTAGCCCCCATATACCTCAGTCTCAATATTAACAATAACTATCTGTTTGCTTAACCTCTGTTTTAAATCTCTTCATGCTTGCTTCTGTCTCCTTCATGCTTGCCTTGATTACCATTCCGGCATGCACACTATTGACTGGCATGCACTCCACCTACTTACAATTGTTCCTGTCTTGTCTCCAGGATTTCCCCGTTGACTCAACTGCTTACCCAACTCTGGAGTAAGCCCATCACCCCCAGGGATTCACTCCACACCTGTCTCAAAGCCCCGGAACCACCCTGGAGCTCTCCACCCTGCATTTACGTAGTTCAGCACTTGCTTGCACCTCGTAAGGTTGTTGCTTGCTAGGAAAGGCCCCCAGGTCAGCAGAACCTGACAATGACCTGCGCAGGTCTGCCACCCAGACCACCTCCCAATGACTGGCTCAGGCCTTTTCCACAAGTGCCCTGCCCTGGGCCCTCTGGGATGTAGTCTCTGATAATCTACAGAATTTCAAGGATATCTTCCTCAAGGCCTCATTTGACTCTCTCCTGGAATGCAAGCAGTGCAATTATGCCTATCAAGTTCCTGCCCAGTGCAGCCCTTGCTAGCTGCAAGGTCTACTCTCTTGCACTCAAAGAACAGGACAAGCTGGATATAATAGCTACACTTGGCCCACCATAGTATTTGAATTATTTTGTTACTATAATTATTATGCCTATTTAGTGGGGTTATGCTTATATAATCTCAAAAGTCTTTTTTTTGCACCACTATAGCTATACCAAATATACAGGTTCTGACTTATGGTATTGTGCATGAGAGGCTCCATAATCATGCATTACATTCTTTAAAGTCAATCTGCATTGAATTTTGCTATTGCAAGTGACCAAACTTCATAAAAAAAGTTCACACCATCAACTGCCTAATGTTATACAATTGCACAGGCATAGTAATGTCCATAGAATGGGGAGCCTCCAGAATAGATCCCAGGAGCTTGGCAAGTCAAGTGCTCTGGAGCACTCTATGGGAAGTAGGTAATGATGCCACATCATATAGTGCTATGGGTGTGGGAGGCAGAGGAATGCCAGGAGGTCTGTTCTCAGCAACTCCCATGAGACCATCCAGTGATGTTCAACCATCAATACAAAGCAGGGAGACCAGCTTGGTCACCCCCAGTACTAGACAAAGGGTAAATTAGCCAGAGTTTTATGAGAGCCCAGGAAGTAGAGCTGGTGCATCTTGATGCACCCCAATAACTGTGCAGTGTGCCTGTGGGGAACCACATTAAGAGGATCCAGCTCCATTGTAGGCTGGGCCATTATTGGGGCAAGGGCAGAGAACTGGGTTCTCAGCCTATATGGAGGCAATGTCAGAGGATGCACCTGACACCTCTGACACAGATCAAGAGATTAGTCCAGATAAGATACTCAACCAGAGAGTCCTTGCATTCTGGAGGAATTATGTAAAGGTCCCCAGAGCCTCCATCAGACAGTGCTTAGCTGCTTGAGTAGCTAAGCATATCACTATATAGCAAAGCTTGGAAGATAATATTATTTCCAAAGTGCTGAAAGAGTTTATCAAACTCTATATTGACTTTCTGGACCAGGAGGTAAAGAAATACCTCCAAACAACTTCTATATACACAAGTCAGAGTCTGAATTTATGGGGGCAATGACCAATCATCCAGCTAACAAACTGGACTGGCTGTTGGGGGCTGCAAATGTGAAGGTATATAAAGTGCACCTTTGCAAGGTGCCTGAGAAGCTAGACTAGCTGGAACTGAAATGAAAGGCCAAGTAATGCCTATGAACCTTGTGGATGACTAGAGTAACACCTCAGTTCTGCCAAGTGCATGATATATATGTTAGTGAACTTAAGAAGCTGTTACTTATGCAGCTGGGGACAGTGGTGTAGTACTTGGTTAGAGTAATACTAATAGTTCTGGGGCTTTTTTGAAGACTTAGAAAATCCACTACAACTCCACACTGATGTCTTGAGAGATACTTGAGGTTGAGGTTGTTTTACTTCCAAAATATTAATATTCTAAATATAGAGGTGTCTTAACAAACTCCAGCCTAAGTGATTCACTCCCTGGGAACCACTGAGCCTTTGCCTATCAATTGCCTGTCTATTTGCTACTCTACTTGGGCTATTTATACCTCTTTCTACAGTGCACAGACCACTTTCTCTACCTGACTTTTGATTTCAGACTTTCCATTATTTCCAACATAACTGTTATCCCATTTCCCACTTTTGGATGCCTGTTTCAGTGCCACAGGCTAGTTTCTTGTGCCATCATTCCTCTTTTCTATTCTTA